>JACXGK010006509.1:0-28533 GCA_016801125.1 Novumbra hubbsi
GTCCACTGCCACTTAGACTAACCAGAGACGTTATGATGTCATTATGATGTGTAGGTCCACTGCCACTTAGACTAACCAGAGACGTTATGATGTCATTATGATGTGTAGGTCCACTGCCACTTAGACTAACCAGAGACGTTATGATGTCATTATGATGTGTAGGTCCACTGCCACTTAGACTAACCAGAGACGTTATGATCGTTTGCCCACACCTGGACAGGCACACTGGAAAAACCCAGCGGCAAAAGATCCGAGACCAATTGCCCACTCACCCTTTTGACGGCTAGCGTGGCGATGCCCAGCATGGCCGCCCCTCCGACCCCAAGCACCAACTTGGCATTGGAGAGCAAAAAGTCAACGGCCGTGCCCACGCCATTGTCCTCCTTCTTCCCTTTGTTGCGGTCGCCGTTCAACCCCGCCATTGTCTACACGGGCATGTGGAGTTAAGAGGGTGGAGGAACAGGTGATGAGAATAGAACCAAGACAAGTCACATGGTCCATTGGCCCCAGCCAGGCACAGCCTCCCTTTAGGTGTCATAATATGTGGGACAGCAGAGAAGGGGTCCGTTAATTATCCCGGAAACACTCTACCTGCCAATGGTCTACCGCGTCGCGCTAAAATGTGGTGTCGCCTGGAGGACGTCCGACACCCCTACATCAGCCCCCCCAGCCTGCTGCTGAGGAAGAACCGGCCCCTCTTCAGCGCGTCCTCCCGGTCGCTGTGCGCGCTCAGTGCCTGGCTACGGCGGAACTCGTGGGCCACGGCGCGCCGGTAGTAGTCGCGGTCGGTGTACTGAAGGTGTCGCCCCGCCCGGAGCAGCGCTCGGTACAGGTCCAGCACCGCGCTACGAGACCAGCCTCCCATCAGGGACACACATGGAGGAGAACTCCTGCCTGAAGGGGAGACGAGGGGGCTGAGGATATGTGGCAACAGCAGGGGATACGGAGTATAGCCATAAAACAAATGTGTTGTTATGGTTCTCTCTTGTTTTGCTCTCAGGCATTAAACAAAATGGCTTGGAATGTCACATATCAAAATAAAAGTACTAACTTGTAATACGTACAGAATTGTGAGAATCGCTATACACAAGTATTTTAATAATATTATATTGTGAGGTCCCTATCCCTGCCAGTGGTAATGACTTCACATCACACAGGCGATGTGATTGTGTGTTTTTTTTTTTTAAATACTATCACATTGCCACTGCACTAAAAAAAAACAAGACGAAAGCATAGATCAAGTTAGGCTTTATACTCATTCTAAACAGGAACTTTTACCGATTATTGACTAGCTAGCAGGAAGGCAGCCATCTCACACATATCAAACCAGTATGCAGCACAGAACTCCAATACTAAACAATACCCTTTCGTTTGATAGTTTTAATAATCAGTCGTCAATCAGAACCTCACATCGACTAGCAACATTGCTAACTTTTTTACTAGCTAACTAAAGTTAGCTAGTAAAGTTAGCTTCTGTTGCTTCATTGTCCGTGTACCCCGGACGACACATAAAACACGTTAACCATCAGCTAGCTAGACACTAAAAGAACTAAACCATTACTGAAAATGTGATTGACAAGCCAAGGAAAACCTAAAGGTTAGGTTAGCTAACGAGGTAGCTATTTAGCATAGCCTCCCTGAACGATGCTGACCTTACACATGGAGGAACTAACAAAGCCAATTGAACACAACAACGGTAGAACATGTCACATTGTCAAAAGAAAAGGAGCTTACTTTTGAAAAAAATGTTTTCAATTATTTCTCTTTTAAAGTACAACTGGCACAGACCCACTCTCACCCTGGGGTCAGACTGACAGCCGGAAGCTAATGACTTGTAATTATGTACTCATGGTACTACATCCGGTTGAACCTAAAAACCAACAGATAGAATAGAATTGTCCTGAATAAAATGAAATGTTCATGTTCTTCTTGTTGTTTTCATTTATAGCTTTTATTGAATTGTTTATTGATGTATTAATTACCCCCCAAAATAATATAAACAACATAGGACTCAATCTGTTACATTGATGTATTGGCCTACAAATAAAAAATATACATACAGCTGAATTTGCAACTGAGGGTCACATTTGACATATCGGGGAAATTTGTAAAAAAAGTATTTTCTCAAAATTAATAATTTACTCTGGAATGCTAACATGTCATTTGTTCCGACCATTTTGTTCCATATTATTTACTAAACGTTCCCAAATGCACATTTCATCTGTGTAATTAACACATCGTAAAACATTCCTTAATAATGTAAAACTGACTTTGAAGCACAAACAGTTTGAATTTCTTTAGTTTGCCTATTTAAATGATTTTATTAGAGTACCTAAAATAGTTCACAGCCACCATCTATGTTCTGTTATCTTTTGTAAACTTCACTAATAATGTTCATTTTGTTCATTATTTGTATTGTATTTTTTCCTGCATTAACGTTTGCAGATAACAAATTATTTGCACTCACTACTAAACCTTGTAGTCTGTTCACCAATCTTTCTTAAAACATGTACACTTACTGTAAAATGCTCTGGATAAAAGCATCTGCTAAATGACTACAATGTGAATGTAAATAAATACCTGATTTGCACTACAACATCACACTGACAACCTGCTACATCACTCCTAAGGAGGGCTGATCTAATATAATTCTTCTGAATTTAGCCAGTTAAACTAGTTGAGAACAAATTCTAATATTTAATGATGACCGAAAACATAGTTTTTCCAGGTGACTAGAGCAGAGACACCACCTGACCCAAACATATTGAACTCAGACCAGAATACTGCTGACCTTACACATAAAGCATTTGTTGCAGCAAATGGATTTAAATACAGGACAACACAATACTGGCCTAGCTGAATGACCTTGACCATAAACATGGAGCGACTGATACAGTGAATACAATGGCATCACCATTCTTATGATATCTGCGTCTATCATGATAGCTTGTTGATGTAAGTCAAGCATATTTTACTCCCCTTGATATCTTTTATTTTAGGACTGGGCCATTGATTATTTTCCACAAGCATGGAGTGCATGACTTTTTACGAATTTACAAACAATGATTTAACTGTTTAAATGTGATAACTTCCAGGCACTTCCCTCTCCTAACTGATTTGTAATGCCAAGTTGTTTCAAAACTGGCACTGTTCCTCAAACCGATTGACCACAACTGCTGCAAGTCCTTTCTGAAGTCAGCGGCCGGAAAGTCCTAGACCAAAGTTTGCCACATTGCTCTTTGAATTATTTGTTATCTGTAGCCAAGTTTTTTTTTATATGACCTTTATCCAATGATGAAACTGTTCTATCCTGATGAGAGCAGATTTCTTCCCGAACCCACATGTTTATCACAACGTAACCCAAACCTCATCGGTGCCATTACAAAAATTTAATATTTTTCTTAGGTGAAGCAATCATGCAGTGTCTACTATTTGTGTTAGTACAAAAATAACTGTCACAGAATCAGGGAATTTCCTGCATCTAAAGGAAGATTTGGGTAAAATAAAAAACAGCAAATGTGAATTTTAACTCACAGTGGCGAAATAAATGGTAATGTGAAAAACAATATCTGTTGATTACGGTTTGCTTGAAATAGGGCAAAAATAAGCAAACTGATTATTCAGCTGAAAAATAAATATCTATAAAAACAACTGTTCATAACAGTAGTCATTAATATTATCGTTGTATAGGGATTTTAGCACTATAATCTTTCAGAGATTGATGTGGTCACTTTGGTTAGTGAACTTGCAGAAGCTGACGTCTGGAGAAAATTTGGAAGCTGTAGTAATCGTTGAGTTTCAAAGTCCAATTTTAATTCAGACTGTCCTAAAAAAGGGAAGAGAATCATGGGTTAATTACTCAATAATAAACTGTTGACATCAGGGCATAAATACAGGGGCAAACACTCAGAAGGTTCACCACGAGACCCAACAGGACATTGTTTCGCACTTCAAGAGGTAGGAATTATTTTTTGCAAATCGCATTGAAATAGGCATACAAACATAGCAACTGATCTTTGTCTATATTGAAAATATGTATCTGCTATTAACCTTAATAAAGGATATTCCCCAAATGTGTTTAATAGTTGACATGAGTTTGCATGAACATAACAAGAGTACATTTTTGCAAATTCAGTAATAGAAGACATGCCCGAAACCAATACATTTGAATTCAATTCACAAAGTTCATAGATCATGTAAAAAACTATGACTGTTGATTACCATTTACACTGTTATGTTTGTTGATAACAGCTGAATTAAGGCACAGATAATCCAACTAATGATGCACCTAAAAGCCACTTCATTAGGTAGAGCATTTGCAAAGGCTTGCTCGGAGAATTCTCCCGTCTGTATGGAGAGGCAGGAAATGTAATTCTGTAATTAGAATCACTAGGAACATATTATAGCCAACTCGTGTTTGTGTAGAACAACATAACTTGCCATTCACTGACTATTGCTGCATCTTACGAAGCCAGTGGATTTTGGAGGTTGTTTCGGTATTGAGGTAAACCATTTCATTCTTATTTGTACTTTCACATTTTGTGTTACAAGTCTAAACATTTGAATATACATCTTTACCTCTGTCTAATTCCAGAGTGAAATGTCCAGATCCATCTATATCTATCTAAGAATGCATTTGTTGTTGTTGACACTGGTATTTTGTGTTGCCGTAGACAACATTTAAGGATGAACGAAAGTCACCTAAGACACTGCCAGATGTGTCAATCAGTCTTTACTGAAATGCACATTTTAAAATTACTTACAATTGAATGAGTCATAGTAGAACAACACATTTTTACAGTGGAGGGCATATATATGTGTATGTGTGAGAGAAAGAGAGTTATTTCATCTTCTCTCTAGACAAGCAAAATATAAAACTGTAAAACGCAAATAAATCATGTGCAAATCATTAAGTCCTATATTTAATTGAAAATAGTAAAAAGACAACATACCAAATGTAAAAACTGAAAAATTGTGTTGTTTTTGAAAAATACAAAAATTGCAAGAAATTAGAATTTGCTGCCAGAAACACATTTCAGAATAGTTGGGACAGGAGCATGTTTACCACTATGTTGGGACAAGGGCATGTTTACCACTGTGTTGCAACACTTCTTCTTGTAACAACACTCTAAAAGGGTTTGGGACCGGAGGAAATCCAGAAGTTTCTGGATATTGTTTATATATAGTTTTTTCTTTAAATGGCTGAGTTTTTACTGCATTTGTGAATGCAGCAATGTACTGTGTTCACAGACAATGGGCTTATTGAAAGTGTTCCTGAGCCCATGCAGCAATGTTTTTAATGCAGTGCCGACTGTGGGCCCGAAGATCACGGCCATCCAATATTGGTTTTCGGCCATGTTCCTTTCATTTCTACGGATTCTCTGAATATTTTATTGATATTACGTACCATAGATGATGAGATCCCCCCTATGCAATTTAACTTTGAGAAGCATTATGCTTAAATTGTTGCAATGTTTGCCAGCACGGTCTAGCAAACCCCTCATCCTCACTTCTGACAGGTCCATCCTCTCCAGAATAATATTTCAATACCCAATCACGTTCCTGACCTGTTGCCAATTTACATAATTATATTGTTTTAGCAGTATGCAACTTTTCCAGTTTTTGTTGCCTCTCTCCCAACTTTTCTGAATTTGTTGCTGACATTAAATTCAAAGAGGGCATTTCATTTTTCAAGACACAATAAATAAAATTTCTCAGTTTCAACATTTGATGTGTTGTCTTTGCACATTTTGAGCCTACATGAATATAGGGTTTAAGAGATTTGCACATCAATTTACCTTAGGTAGCACAGTAGATGACAAAATTCTAAACAACTACACTTCTGTGACATGATGAAAAACAAATATCAGATTAATTAGCTGATAGCTGCCTTTATTGAGGTTTGATTTAAAATCACACAGGTGTACCACAAAATTTTGTCATGCTAAATATGAAAATGTTTAAATACACTATTTTAATAAAGTTTCATACTTCTAAACCTACATACCAGATATGCTGTTTATGAAGGTGCTATCAATTGAAACCAATCAAATGTGATTACGTAACAGTTATAAGGAACATTCTGGCAATCACAATGCCAGAGACATAGTCGAACTCACATACGTCCTTAGAAGAATGAGAACCAGGCCCTCTGGGTAAAGAGACTGGGTAAACCATCTCAAAACACTCATGCAGCACGGGGACGCATTACCATGACAACCGTGGCTACAAACATCCCAGCCATTATTGTGAATGGATACGCCTCAGTTTAGCTAGCCCCGCTCACACGCTTGTGATGAAGCACAAGTCACAATGCGTATTGTGTGGGTCAATTGTGTCCCCGACGATCCTGCATTCAATCTACAATGCACTGTCCATTGACAGCGGCTGAGTTAATCCACAGAGAGTCATGTGTGTGTCTCACGAGGGCCCTTCTCCCGAAGAGAACATTAATAACTTGATTGAATAACAGTCTTTTACAAGAGAAGCTGGTCATGAGTAGAAATTCAGGTGGTAATCTCACAGGCAAACACAGTAGGTCACCTTTGTGCGTTCTCTAGACAAGAGTAACTCAACTGACCGGGCCTTCTGAATCTCCCACTGCCTTAGGTACCCATCTCCCATCTACAGGACAGAATGGCACTTCTCAATTACCCCGTTCCAGAGCTGGATGTCACCTTGAAAGAGGCAGGTCGTGTTCTCCAGCTTACCCTGAGCCCGGAGCTCTACATGAAATTCAAAAACAACCTCAGTCAACAGAACGAGGTCCTGCTGGAGGCCCAAAAGCACTTAGTGGCCTCGGCCTCTGGCCGGGAGAATTGGGTGACCGAGCAGTTCAAGAGCCGGCTCCTATCGTGTGCCGACCCCTTGCCCACCTCGACAGCCGTGCCCGCTGTCCTGCCACCCTCCAGAGCCAAGAAGGACTGCACCCAGCTGGAGAGGGCTGCGGCTCTGCTCTGGGCCGTGGCCAAGATGTACAGCGAGCCTTCGCTGGTGGAGAATGAGGGAGCCACTGAGCGCACCCAACAGTCCGAGGTGTTTGCCGCCAGCCGCATTCCCGGGAAGACCCGAGATGAGATAAAGGTAAGCGTGAGTCCGCGTTTACCTGGATGTTTTCATGCACCACAGAGGCTGCCGGGGATAGGGTTAGGAGTATGTCCCTGGTCATATTTGCCCACATCCTGACCTGCCTAATCTGCCGTTCGTACGCCAGGTATACCCAGGCAGCCTCCATGCCATTGCCCTCTGTGCCGGAGGGGCCTTTCAAGTCAACATACTACAGCGATCCAGCCCGGGGGGGCTTGTGTCGCCCGTGCCATTCCCTGACATCTACAGCCAGGTGGCCGGCGCGATGAGCCGGCCCAGAGCCGCCCCGGGCGACGATCCCTCCGCTGTCTGCGGCCTCTCTGCCCTGCAACGGCAGGCGTGGAGCGCCGTGCGGGACGAGATCCTGCAGGCGGGAGGGGAAGCGGCAGCATCGCTTGGTCTGATGGAGGGCGCCGTGGTGACTCTCTCCCTGGAAGACAGCCACCCGCCGGAAGACCTAGCAGAAACCCTTGACGCTGTCAGACTGGGAGGAGGCGAAAAGCCCAGCCTGAGATATTATGACAAGGTAGAGTACGGGATGATCTTTACGCCCTGATTGTTTAGAATTACTACAGCCGACTACAGAGTTCTACAGCAATGGGAGATTGTAGGGTTGGACTTGTCTTATACCGAATGTGGATGTGGTTTGAAAGGGGATTAGCAGTGAATATCAAGTGAGGTGAGAACAAATATAAACAGATGACGCTGCACTAACTTGACCATGCTCAACCTGAGTGCATAGAGAGACAGTCCAACAATTAAATAATTCTTCAACTTAGACAAATGTACATCTCATTAACAATGTATGTGCACCTATTTAAATCAACCATTAAACATTAATTGAAAATGTGACTAACGATGTTCTGCCCAGATGGAAAAAATATAATGCCAGTTAGCTATCAAACACAAGACACAGCATCCTGGAGGTCCACATTACAAGACAATATCACAAGCATGTTATGTAATATATATATACATAATCATCTTTCTGTTTCTGTAACTGTTTTCTACAGGTTGCGAACCTGGTTGTATTCAAAGAGGGCACAGCAGGGATGATGTTTGAGCACAGTGCAGTGGATGGAATGGTGGCGGGGTTAGTGGCTGAGACGGTGTGGCGTCTCTCTGAGTTGCTCACAGCAGAACTAGTCCAGGCCAACTTGGGAACCAACGGGTCAGCCTGCTTTAAAAAGGCTGATTCCTTCTCCTCAAGCCCCCTAGCATTTCCACTGCAGGGGATAACTAGACCAGCCCCCCCAATATCCTCCCCTAAAGAAACACATTCTATAATCACATTTGACGTTCCCTCTTACCCAGATGTCTTTGCAACCCTCCGAGATCTAAGAAGCCTGTTTGATGCCTGGATCAACTTTTCCTTGCATCTCTCCCTCAGGCAGATTCTCGGGAAATCTGCCAACAACCACATCATCGTAACCCCAACCCATATGCGCCACTACAAGCACGGCCGCTGTGATCCGACTTATTCCCTCACCACTCAATCCTGCCAGCTCATCAGCGCTTTGGCATCCTGCACCGGACCGGACGACAACCCTCGGTACACAAGCAAACTCCTCAGTCTATTCCACGTGGCATTCCTGGAGCACAAGGGCCTGATCAAAGCCACAAAGAGTGGCCATGGTGTGGGGCCTCACCTGGCGGCACTACGCAGTTCATTGTCTCCAGACAATCCTCTAAAGTCGTTCCTGGATCCCTTTGGCTGCCCCTCCATTTACCTAACCGGCAAGGATTTAATGGAGGGAGTGGAGCTAGCAGTGGGGAATGTGTATGCTAAAGACCAACTGGCTGTGACCTACCTGGGGAGGAGAGACCGGGTCCGTATGGTGCTCAACGGGAAAGGAAACTTTGTTGCAATGTTGGATAAGCTTCAAGAAAAGCTCAAAGTCAATCTGAAGGTGGTGATGCTTCTTGCTGTCAGATATGCAATTGCCAGGCAAATGGGAGCCATAGAGGTACTGCTCCAAGATGGACAAGCAGGAAGAATGAATGGATCCACCCAAACAGAAATTGACAGAAATATTAGTCTGCCTGGCCAAAAACAAGACAAGAGGACATCCAATGCAACTCTCCCCTCCGACTCTGCCTACACTCTGGTGATCCATGGAGGAGCTGGAGAGGAGATGATGCTAAATACAAAGGTGGTTGGTGTCATTGAATTTGCTCTCCAGACAGCCCTGACCGTTGGAGCGCAAGTCCTACAAGATGGAGGCAGTAGTCTAGATGCAGTTCAACGGAGTGTTCAAGCTCTTGAGGACTGCTTTCTGTTCAATGCCGGAAAGGGATCTGTTTTTAACAAAGATGGCAGAAATGAGATGGAGGCAACCATAGTTGATGGAAATGGAATGAACTCTGGATCTGTGGCTTGTGTGCTGAGTGTGAAAAACCCAGTAAACGCAGCCAGACAAGTCATGGAGAAGAGTGCACATGCACTTTTGGTAGGGGAAGGAGCAGAAGAGTTCTTGCAAGGCTTGGAAGGGAGTGAGAAGCCCATGAGGGCAGAGTACTTCCAAACTGATATCCGTCGCAGAGAGCTCATGGAAAATCTAAGTACTGGCCAGGCCTCTAAGGCAAAACATCCACAGACAGTGGGAGCTGTTGCTTTGGATCGATGGCACAGGTTAGCTGCTGCAACATCCACAGGTGGGTTGGTAGGCAAATGGAAGGGGCGAGTAGGGGACACAGCGGTAGTGGGTGCCGGTGTATTTGCTGATGACAAGCTTGCGGTTACCTGCTCCGGTGATGGAGATGTGTTTCTAAGGTACACAGTCGCACAAAAAGTAGCCAGTCTCTACCACCACAAAGGCTATAGCCTTCGGGCAGCATGTCGAGAAGTAATGTCTGATAACTTGAAGGGCAGCTGTGCTGGAATCATTGCCGTAGACAGTAAAGGTGATGCTGTGGTTGAAACCAACGCCGGGGTGATGTTCGTAGCATCCATGGTGGGCGGCGTTGCACGCGTTGAAGTCCTGAGACCTGTACAGAGTTACTCCAATGTGATCTGGGAGACCGACGAACTCATTGCTCACCTTCACTCACACCCCTGGACACCAGGCGCCACCATCCTTACCCGGAAAACCCTGAGCGGGCCGAACAGCATCTTTCAGCTGGCAGTGCCAGATTTTGTAGCAATGTTGCAGGCAGCACGAGCTGTCGCGAACTTGCTATGCGAACGACTGGCGGTGCAGCGTTGTGCCCTGGTATTTAACCCACACCCCGAGCTGCCGGCCCATTTACGGGTGCTACCACTTCATGGCCTGGAACCCAACTGGTGTTCCCATCTGGCCAGGGAGGAGGACTTTCAGCCTTATGACCCGGGTTACTGTAGCTCGAAGAACGGTCCACGCTGGGAAGATGCGGACCTGGACCAGGTTCAAGCCAAGATACGTGCCAGACTGCCGACACCCAACGCGCCTTCGTGCAATGAATTTCTAGGTGACCCCACCCACAACAGCCTGTTCTCCCGCATCATACGTGGGGAGGAGCAACACTGGAGAGTGTGGGAGGATAGTGAGCACGTGGCTTTCCTCACTCCGTACGCCAATACACCAGGATTCACTGTTCTAGCGCCACGCAAGCCACAGCCCAGTAATGTTTTCCAAATGGAGGAGACTGACTACACATCCCTGGTCCTGGCCACTCTTAAAGTAGCTCGACTTCTGGAGGAAGGAATGCGTGCTCGAGGTGTCGCACTCATCTTTGAGGGCTTTGAGGTTGATTATGCACACGTGAAACTTATCCCTTTGGTTTCTTCACGAGGCGATAAGCCTACCGAAGTGCTCCCAGAATACTTTGAAAGCTACCCTGGCTACGTCTCATCGGCCAATGGTCCTCCTGCCAGTCCAGAATCCCTGAAGGAGATCCATGCCAAAATTACAGTTTGCAAGGCCCCTCAGTCCTGGTTGGATCCTGAGAGTCACTCCATGTTAGCCATTAAGAGCCAGTGGTACCGCAACCTCTTTCAAATTCAAAACACCCTCTTCCACAGCACAGTGGAGTACTTCCACAACACCTGCCAGTATGCATACGCTCTGACTCCTCTCACAACTGACACCATCTCCTCTCCGATGGGCCTGGGTTCAGACTCAGAGCCTGTTTCTGTCAACATGCTGGGGCAGGATGTGTACTTGGCTGACTCCATGCAGTTTGTACTGGAGTATTTTTTGCGATTCCAAGAAAACCTGCCGGGGACATACTACGTGTCGCCGAGTTTCCGGGGCGAAGATCCAGACGCCACACACCTGAACCAGTTCTACCACGTTGAGTGTGAGCTTCTGGGTGACATGGATAATGCCATGCGCATAGCTGAGGGATATGTGGCTCATCTCACCAAAGCGATGATGAGAAAACACTCCAACATCATTCTCAACACCACTGGGACCCTCTCACACATCCAGAACCTACTGAAAATGTTGGAGGGAGGAGCTCGTCTACCAAAAGTCACTCTGGACCAGGCCATACCGTTGATGCCCTCGCCCGACTGCATGGAGTGGGTGAAGGATGGCCAGCCCCAGTTTGGCAGGAAGCTGACCCGCAAAGGAGAACGGGTGTTGATTGAGAAGCACGGAGGCGCTGTTTGGCTGACAGAGATGGACCACCTGGGAGTGCCTTTCTACCAAGCGTACGTGGAGGGCTCGGGCCGGCGCAAGGCGAAGGCTTCAGACCTCCTCCTGGGACTCGGGGAGACCCTGGGTCTTGGGGAGCGTCACTCCAGCCCCGAGATGGTGCGGGAGGCCCTCGGGCACCACGCCGTGCCAGAGGATTCCTACAGGTGGTACGTCAACATGCGCCAGGCCCTCCCTCTGCTCACCAGCGGGTGGGGCATGGGCACCGAGCGCTACCTGTGTTGGCTGCTTCAGCACAACGATGTCCGGGACATACACATCATACCTCGTATGAAGGCCAAGAAATACCTGCCTTGAAATTTGTGACCTGACACCCCCCCCCAAAAAAATGGGGTCAGAGGTTACCTTTCTTCGTTGTTAAAGGTCCTAAAGGTGGCACAGGCAGGGAGGCATCATTCACCATTAATTTTTAAAAGCGAAACATTTACTACTGTAGGACTACATTTGGAAAGGGATGGACTGTGATGAGTTGCAGTGAGGATGAGGCAGTGGTCAAAAACCGTGAATGTTGCGTTGAGGGAAAAATTTTGTCTATTTTCTATTAATTATAACTGTAATCAGGAAGAACTGTGTTCAATATGTAAAACATAGTTTCCCCAAACCAGGGTTTGATTATATCATGTGGGCTAGCCCGATTTGAAAATGGGTTTGCGTGACTCAGGGACTTGGTTAATATAACCACTGAGTGACCTAAGGTCAAGTATCACGATGTCACCTGATCATCTTCCTTGATGTTGTTCCACATTTTCTGCTTTCTAATGCTTTTCAAACCATTTCATATAATACTCCAAATAAGTCATACATTTTTTTTTTACATTGCTCCATTTAAAAATGTAAATACTGGTTGTTGATTAGATCACTGTGTTTATGTATGTGGGTTTGCAATTGATATATACTTTATATTAAAATGGGGTCAACTCCTGCTGATAACCCCTTATACTGATAACCATTCTTTATTGATATAACACATTTAATATACACAGGCATCTCAACTGCTTGAACAAGAGAAAATATTTGCCAACATAACACATGGCAAAGGTGGAAACAAATCTGTTGTATTTTTTTAATATACTAAATATTAAATATATATATATATTTTATTTGGATATATTAAATATGATTGTGAGCACCTCATACTTTATTTTTTTCATATCTTGATTTTCTAATATTGTTATATTACCATTGGGTGAATAATTGCTTTTGTTTTACATGTCCACTTTTGTAATCGTTTCCTCCTAAATAAAAGTCTGCCCTCAGAAATCAAACAACGTCAATCTCTATGCCATGGTCAACATTCGATATGTGTATTTTTGAGATTGACACATATGGGGGAGCTGAAGAACTTTCTTGGAACAAGCATAATTCCCAACACAATAAACTAAGTGCAGAAGCCATAGCCTGGTATTTCATAAGATCCCAGGTGAACTAACTGCATCAAAACAAAGACGATATACACTGAACAACAAGCATCAATACAGGCAGTGCCCTGGACTTTAAGCTAGGCACAAGCCAAGTGTTTAACCAGTAACCAGAGCCCTGAGACAAACCACTATTAATACAACTCCTTCCACAGAGCAGGGAGCCTCAGCGCAGAATTTGAATCAGGCAGGAATCAGACAGGCACAAGCACAAAAGGCTAACATTGCAATCGATCACATCATCATGACCTCATCTCTTGCTTTTACCCATTCCAGTCTACATTAAAAACACATTTTAAACAGTGCATGAATTGTTAGAACAATGACCCTGAGCAAGTTAGTTACTCCTGAAGTAAATAATGTGCTCTTAGAATACACCTACAGATGTATGTTCATACAGTGCCAGTCAAACATTTGGACTCACTTACCTTTTCACATGAATGGTGAGTCCAATCCATTGACTGGTGTTTGATTACATTATTGGGTCTCCCTCTACAGGTGACTTGATGTACCTGCAGGGATCAATGTTCAAGATGGAAAGACAACAATAAACAGGCAATATTGCTTCTCTTGTTGTTCTCAAGAATGTTCCAGTTTGTATTAACAGCTGGAAATCGTAAATGTTGTGGAGAAAGAATGGGGCATAATAGCGTCTCAAAAAAAAAAAACATTGTGAACTTTAATGAATGTTGCTTTGGGCCCTAGATTTTTAGCTGGTCAAAAACAAGGGTCCTCAACTAAATATCCTCTGTTGCCACATAATATTTCTGGCATATAATATCTGAGAAAAAAAGCTAAAGAACAAGACCTAATTGGGAACTGATGACCAAAAACGTTAGAGGAACTCGGTCTTGGGACCTCAGATGATGTGCTTTATGTCTGAGAGATTTATAGGTCAGTGAGTTTCACACATAATTGGCTTATACGGTTTATTTTTTAACGCACCAAAAAGAACATACCATTATTTCACTGTGTGTTTCGAAGGGCGAGCCAGATCTGAAATTGACTGTAGTCGTGGTTTGTTTAATTTCAAATGTCCCTTTATAAAAGGCCCAATGAAAGTATTTAACGGAATGGGCATATCACGTGCATCCATCAAATTGCGTATTAGAGTGCTGCGTCCTGGAGAGGGAAACAAACATGGCGGCTCAAATACGGGCGCTTGTTTCTGCCAAGTGGCTCGCAGACGTGATAAAAACCAAACTAATTGGACAAAATATTCGAGTTCTAGATACGTCCTGGTATCTACCTAAATTAAAACGTGACGCGAACGCAGAATTTATTCGCCAACACATACCCGGCACTTCCTTCTTTGATATTGACGAATGTTCCGACAAAACTTCTTCGATGGATCATATGCTCCCAACTTCAAATCAGTTTGCAGAGTACGTAGGGGGTTTAGGTATAGGAAACGACACACATGTTATAGTGTACGACACCAGCGATTTTGGTTCTTATAGCGCGCCCCGCGTGTGGTGGATGTTCCGATTATTTGGGCACAATTCTGTGTCGGTGCTGGACGGGGGTATGAAGAATTGGCTGGCCGAAGGGCACCCGGTCACTGCGGAATACAGCAAGCCAGAACGTGTGGAGTTCAATGCGACCATGAATCTAGCATGGGTGAAGTCGTATGAAGATGTACTGAAAAACATTGAGACCAAAGAGGTCCAAGTGGTTGACGCAAGATCTGCCGGGAGATTCCGCGGGACCGAACCAGAACCAAGAGACGGTCAGTGGGACAGTAAATAGAAAGAAAATGACCCCGATGTTATGTTGTGGTGTTTTTTTTATATCACAGGATAGCCTACAATAAACCTGTGCACGTTGTATTCACACTAGCCTCTGGTCCTGCGTTTGTCTCCGACTGTATTGCTCTCATCATTTTCCTTCTCACACGCAGACACGGAGCCTGGTCACATTCCGGACACTGTCAACATGCCTTTTGCAAAGTTCATGGACGCCTCGGGAAAGGTGCTGGAGCCTAAGGCGCTGTCCAAAATGTTCCAGGAGGCTGGAGTGGACTTGGAGAAACCGCTCTGGGTGACTTGCGGGTCTGGGGTCACGGCATGCCACGTGGTTCTGGCTGCTCACCTAGTGGGACACGCAGGGCCAGTGTCGGTGTATGATGGGTCTTGGGCGGAGTGGTTCCAAAGGGCTGCCCCAGGGCATGTCATCTCCCAGAGTAAGGGTTAGGGTTAGGGTTAAGGTTAGGGGTAGGGTTAGGGGTAGGGTTAGGGTTAGGGGTAGGGTTAGGGGTAGTAAGGGGAAACAAGGGTTAGGGTTAGTAAGGGGAAACAAGGGTTAGGGTTAGTAAGGGGAAACAAGGGCAGAGCAGGGCAGAACTGGACAACACTTGTGAATGAGGCACAGTAACAGCCAGGATACTGAAGAGCTGGCCAATCCAGATCTAAGATCATTTAGTTTAAAATCCAATGACATTTGCTTTTATTCAATGAACACACGATGTACATTTGATAAAGCACTTTACAAATTGTCAAGTGGGCAATGGTTTATGATTATTAAATGTAAAAATAAATAATAATTTGAAGGGGAAGATTCTGCACTGATTATTTTTAGCTTTTTGCCCCTTGGTTGATACATTTGGTGGGCTGCTTGTTGCCTGGCAACCTTGTCTCTGATCATATTGATGGATATTTTGGTGACTGTTGCTAATGCACTCTTGATTAACAAACAAAAACATGTTGGTTTCATGTTGGGTTTTTTAGACATCATCCTGCGAAATATCAAGGGCGTTGAGTTTTTGCAGTTTAGTGTTAACATGTCTTGTTCACTGCAGGGTGTCACTGTTTAATTTGTACAATAAAAATATTCTATATTAGAATCTGTGTTATTTGTATTTAGTGCAATCTTACTAGCAGCAACATCCTTGCCTGTGAAGCCATTTTTGTGCAAAGCAATGATGACTGCACATGTTTCCTTGGTTAACCATGGATAATAGTGGAAGAACAATGATTTCAAGCCCCACCCTCCTTTTAAAACCTCCAGTTTGTTCTTCTAACTTAATCTGCATGACAGAGTGATCTCCAGCCTTGTCATCATCACACTCTCATTTGTGTTAACAAGAGGATCACTGACATGATGTCAGCTTGTTATTTTGTGTCAAGGTTGAAATGCAGAGGAAATGTTTTTTTATTTTATTTTTTAGAATAAGTCCATTTTCATGGCAAAGAGGGACTTTGCAATTCATTGCAATTCATCTAATCACTCCATGACATTCTGTAGTATATGCATATTGCCATCATAAAAACTGAGGCAGCAGGCTTTATGAAAATGTATATTTGTGTTATTCTCAAAACATTTGGCCACGGCTGTATCCTGTTAGATGGATCGGTGAGAAGGTTTCAATGGGGAATTAATCAGGCACTCTGAACAATTTTGTATAATGTTAACAACTTAAAATATTAACTACAGATGTCCACTAGCAATGCTTGTATTTTTTTTTGGGTACAGTAAAAATGTAACATGGCCCCTTTAACTGTAGTTGGCATTGGCATGTTGACTTGAATGACTTTTCATTCCTGAAGCCCTGAAATTTAAGGATAGAAATACTTTGTATGTCATTCTGTGATGTCACTTTTCTGACATCTCACCCTGGCAAAAAGAAAAACGGCCAGAAAAAAAGGTTTGCTAAAATTAATTTGAAACACAACAGAACCGTATAAAATGTAATATAGAACAGTTTTATAAAGAATGTGGTTCTTTCGTTATATTTTGTAACTGTTACAATTAAAAAAACAAATCTTTGTAATCTTTATAATATAAACCTTATGAAAGGGATATAATGTTTGCACACTTATATTTAAATTTTTCTACCGTATACCACTTATGTTATGCACCATAGCAAATTCCTTGTTTGTGTAAACCTACTTGGTAATAAAGCTGGTAATAAATTCTGATTTAAGTCATGATGCTTCATGAGGTTTATACAGGCATACACAAAAATAGCCTGACCTATTTAGACATCTCATGGAATGTTTATAGAATGCTTAAGGTTGTGGCATAGTCTCAAAACAAATGAAACCATGACAATTGTACTACATTTGAAATACCTATTTAATAAAAAGGAAACCTAAAACCCAAAACAATCTATTAGGTATATCTCAGTTTTTGTCTGGTTTAACAAGGAGTACAGTACAAAATTACAGGCTGAAAAGGCGAACAATTCCACCAACGACATGGCGTGTTGTTTCAAGATGTTAATTTATAATAAAATAATGATAAACTAAACATTCTATACTGTAACAACACCAGACTGAATCTAACACAACGCCACACCAAAGATGGCCGAAAAGCTAGCCCATGAAAGGTGCCCTGCAAAGTGCCTTGAGGTCCACTTTTCATTAGCGAGCGAGCAGCTAACAAGCTACTTGAATGCTATCGTTTAGGTTTTAACACCAAGCGGTACATTCAAGAAAAATATCTAAATAATCGATTTTTGACAGGGGTAAATTAATTTGTTGATTTATTAGCACGATAGCATCGTCATTTTTTAGCAGATTTAGGAAATCTTGATAGTTGAAAAATAGGCGTCGGTGCCACCGCGTTCATTGTTTTTAGCCACTTAGCTAGTTGGTAGTAGCTAACGTTAGCATCAACAAAACACAAACAAGCAAACTCAATCTAGCCAGCATTCATTTTAAGGTAAGAAACAATCCGATAATCTGCAAAATGATCTTTAATTTGAGTACACGTATATGTTTAGTGATTGCTTTAATGATTTGTTAATGTTAACTAATTCGTGTGTTAGCCGTGTTCATTATTGTAGCCAGATAAACTACCTGTTCGAAATACCAATAACGTTACCGTAGCCGACTTGCTAGCTGCATTATCCTTGACCGCAACACACTTAATTGATTTCCAAAAGGAGTAACGTTAACCTTTTCAAGTTGACAATATGATTAATTAACGTTCATATGGTATACTGTATAGAGAGTAAACACTTAGCTGTTTAGAAATGTATGGTCGTTATAGCCACGATAGAACAATAAATATGTAACTATCAATCATGTTGAGTGTGTGTTTGTTTTCCCACAGTCCTGTGTTAATGAGTAGATATGTCAGGTATCGCTCTTAGCAGACTTTCACAGGAGCGCAAGGCATGGAGGAAAGACCACCCATTTGTGAGTAGTTTTCTTGTGTGTGTGTGTGAGAATACTTATCTATGTATATGTGTGTGTATATAGTACCATTAAAAAGGGTATTTTATTTTCCACATGTATGATAAAAGTGAAGACATCTGAACTATGAAGTACCATATGGGATCATGTTGTTACCAAATTATTTTTAACTTATCAATTTTTTTTAGATTCTAGCCACCCTTTGCCTCTGACAGCATGGCTTAGTATTCACTTAGTATTCTCTCAACCAGCTTTATGAGGTTGTCATCTGGAATGTTTTCCAACAGTCTTGAAGGAGTTCCTTCAATATGCTAAGCACTTGTTGGCTAGTCACCCTGTAGAGTTCAGGTCATCTGAAACGGCTCCATCACTGTCCTTCATGGTTAAATAGCCTTTGCACAGCCTGAAGGTGTGTTTTGGGTCCGTGTCCTGTTGGAAAACAAATCATATTCGAAATAAGCGCAAACCATGATTCTGTATATTTGTTATTTAAAAGTTTGATGTCTTCATAGTAATTCAAAAAAATTAAGTAATCCCTTTCAGAAGGTGTGTCTAAACGTTTGCCTGGTACAGTATCCCGGTGATAATTCAAGCCAAGCTTATGCCTCTATCACCGTCTCCTCCCACTGTGTTGCAGGGTTTTGTGGCTGTGCCCACCAAAAACCCTGATGGCACCATGAACCTCATGAACTGGGAATGTGCCATTCCGGGAAAGAAAGGAGTAAGTCAACTTCACTCTTATTTTTTGTTTTTTCTAACAGGACCCAGCAGGTCCTCTGTCAATGTGAGAAGTATCTAATTAAATTGTATACGTGTTTCATACACTTTGCCTCCAAACCCCAACTCCAGTAAAACCCTATATGGTGCGTGTCTCCAATGGAGTGGTTTTTAGTGTGGAGTCACTCCCTTCAGCTGGAGCAATTAATCAATAATTATTGCTTGGCCTCAATTCCCAGACCCTGTGGGAGGGAGGCCAGTACAAACTCCGAATGCTTTTCAAGGATGACTATCCTTCCTCACCGCCAAAATGTGAGTTTAGCCACAGGTACCTCCGAAACAGTATGTCTCAGTAGTACACCTCACATATATCAGCGTGGCGCTGTTCCTAGACATTGTTTTATATGTCGGTGCCAGGAAGGGCAACCCAGTGTTTGTTTGTTCAGTAGATTCTGTGTTTGGTCCTCCACAGGCAAGTTTGAGCCACCGATTTTCCACCCCAACGTCTACCCGTCGGGCACGGTGTGTCTCTCCATCCTGGAGGAGGAGAAGGACTGGAGGCCTGCTATCACCATCAAACAGGTACACACATGCACACACGCAGGCACGCAGCGTCTGTGTGACTTGATGATGACGAGGGTTTTAACATCCAGATGAGTTGGTCCATGAGTAATTAACGTTCAAACACCATTTTCGACTTCAACTTCATGTTGTAAAATAAAACATACAAACAAAACCACTGCGTCTCTTTGGATTTTGAAGATCCTGTTGGGGATCCAGGAGCTTCTCAATGAACCGAACATCCAAGACCCGGCGCAAGCAGAAGCCTACACCATCTACTGGTTAGTTTCTGAAGGGGCTGGGATACCCTCCCCCTATTCCACTTTTCTGGGGGATTTATTGCATGGTTTACCAAGGCCTTGCTGCACTTGCACACACACACACACACAATCTGACTTTGTGTGTGTGTGATGATAGCGTTGCAGAGTGAGATTCAAGTTCGCCAGACTAATCCCTGCCCTCTTTTAGTCAGAACAGAATGGACTATGAGAAGCGTGTGAGGGCACAGGCCAAGAAGTTTGCCCCCACATAAAGCTTAGCTGACCAACTGCCGGAGAAGCCTGATTCAACACCTTGGGTACCGAACAGAAAGCAGCACTTAGAGGACCAATCCAACGAGCGATTTACAGTTCAATGTTTGTTTTTAATATGAGGAAAGAAGGAATGTAAAAGAGAGCATTTTTAAAGCCAACAAACAACCTTTTGTCTACGTTTAGTTTCCCCACTAAACGTAGACAGATTACTTCAAACTGTCATAGAATTTGATTTAAAGAAAAACAAAAACAAAAAACTAATCTCCATATCAAGAAGCTAGTTTGGTGATACTTAGGCCTGCACGTGAGCAAAGACACAAAGTGCTAGGAATTGGACTAACCATGTTTTTTGTTAAATAACAATGTTTAACTACAATGTACCATACATCATTTTACAACTCTAAATATGTGCTTAAATAAATTGCCAAAAACCTAAAACTAACTGAAAATCAACAAATAGAGCCTTCTTTCCAAAATTCACATTTAATTGTATTTTCTTGTTGGAATGCTCCTCAGATTAGGTGGATTTCAGAGCTGAGTGTTTGCTGCATGGAGAGCTGAAGAGGTTGTGTGTGTAAATAATATAAATATTTTGGTCCGTATGGACCTTATGTTTTTTTTTCTATTGCTTTAGCAAGTTGATATTCGTATGTGGTGTTAAAGGTAATTTTAAATGTAAGAATTGTGAAATAAAGTTAATTCCAATTATATGAAAATACAGAACAGTATTTTTTATTTTTTTTTCCATACGGGAAATGGCCCCAATATGAGTACATACATTAAAAATAATCCTAGTTTTCTGTATTTAGTTCTGGCCATGAGCTGATCGTGTCTATACATGTTTTGTGTGGCTGGTGCTTTAGCCCCAGTGGCGATCCTAATCAAATGTAGATTGCAAAAAGAAACACTCGTGGCCTAAGTTGAACGGACGCCGTCCAACCTCGGAATGGAGTTCACGTTTCGGATAACGCGCGAGACAGTTCGCAGCACCGTAAACACCCGTAGGATATTTGTGACGTCGGTGACCAGCGAACGAATTTTCGTCGCGTTAATTGGACGACGCGTGAGGTCTAGAAAACGAATAATTTATGAAGATACCATTGCCTTCGCTACATTTGTGCACCTAGCAACTGAGGGCATCGGCCGAAATACAGTAAGTATAGAGTTAAACTTTCTCATAACTTTTTGTCTCAAGGCTATTGTATACAATATAGTACTTGATATAATGTGTGTATATAATGGCTATAGTTGTCCCCAGGTCAGCTACAATACAATTTACGTCAATAAAATAACGGTCGTATTGTATGACCACAAATCCTGGAAGTCTAGGCTATATGCAATATGTACAGAACCACACAGTCCTTAATATCCCAGTACTCTTCAACTGCGCTGATTTGGATATGCACCCCCTCGAGTTGTGCAAACGTGGCATCATCGTATCCATGCGAGGTGACCACGAGAATTCACTTGTAATCGGTTAATTTTGTTCACCCGTGAAGAGCTTTGGTAACTCTTCCTGTATTACTGCTTTGTTTATGTGTTCAACGTTGTCTGTTTCGAATGCGGCTTGTTCTAGGTCACATTTACGACCGCATGGTATCTGCTCCGCTGTATTGATTGTCGCGTTAATTCAGTATTTCACCAATAAGATAATTGCAGTCATAGTCATAAATACCTATTATCTGCATGGGTCCCACTAAGCCACATTTAAGCATGTGACCTGCAGTGTTTGACATGATACCCTGTTGCAACGTCGGCACATTGGATATGCGGCTTATTCTTATCAAGAACTTTAAAGTTGACTTAATTTATGTTAGTCTGTCGCTCTGACTTCCTGCTTGCCCTCCAGTTAAGTAGGTTAAAGGGAAAGCCCTGGGTACCGAGCAGCAAGATGCACCTAGAGGACAAATCCAATGAGCGATTTACTGTTCAAACAATTTTTTATATGAAAAAATAAAGAATGTAAAAGAGCAATTTTAAACCCAACAATCAACTTTTTGCCTACGTTTAGGTTCCTCACTAAAGAAAAATTAAATAACCCTCCCCCCTAAATGAGATTTTGATTTAAGAATAATTTGCCGTTTTTGTGTTGAAATACGACATTTAGAACATTTGAATGTTGTCCCCTTCTTTTCGTTTCTCTCGTGAGTCATGACCTCCACAGCCAAGCCTGAGACGAGACGTGATGATCAGGTCCATAGATCTGACGAGTTAGGAGAGCGGTCTTGGGACAACTCAGTTGATATTTTCACACTTTGCTGTAGTTTTGCTCATGAATAGACAATATAATCTTAACACAATAACGGGTGACACAATGTTTGCTTTTGTGAGAAAGATAATTTATATCTTGTGAGATGATTACATGGCTATAAAATGTCATAAAGATATTTAAAGAATGTTGTTGAAGAGTTAAAGACCCAAAGTGCTGTCTGTATCTAATGAACGATGCTTAAAGGTCGCTTCCTTTCAGAAGGAAATCCAGTTGAGCGTGTCTAGCAGCTTCAATAGGCACAAAAGGACCTGCTTCAAATCTGTAAAGTTAGAAGTAAAAATTGTTTCCGCTCAGTGGAACATTCAGCATGATAATGACCCAAAACATTCTGCAATCATGATTGAGACCTAATTGGAGACTGACTGTGGGAAGTAATTACAAAAGCTATATGCTTCGGTTTTGCGTTCACGTGGCCACACAAAATACTAGCTTGTTTATAAAAGCACATTATGTTTTTGTTGTCTTCATTCTGTTAATGTTTACACGGTATCGTGTTTTGTTTTCTTCCATACAAACAAACACTCACTGAAAAGAAATTATTTACCGGATTTCTGGCGGCCCTAGACGTTAAAGTACATTTACATGCATGCGAATGTACTCGCAACTATGATTGTGCAACGGTGTGTGTTATTTAGGGTCAGCGTCCAGTTGAAAGGGACACAGTTGATGGCGTTTAACCCTGACAGTTTGTTTGTTTTCAGTTGAGAGTTTTAAAAGGTTCCTGGCAGTCATTCCCGATTCCAGTACTAACCCCTGGACTGCTGTATCCAAGGACAAACGTTTCTTCTGTTTCTGTCGTTTGCCAGACATTCCAGAGCCACTTACAGTAGTGTTTCTATCTGCTGGCACCAAATAGGACTTGAATAGTGTGATTCATTGCTCTCTTGCGCTTTACATAGTGATGCTAAATGTGTTCATTTGAGTCTCTCGCAATCACTGTACCGTCTTTTTCTTCTGTTGTATTCTATATTTTATTCTATTGTGCATTCTGTTCGGCGCTTCTTTATTCCACCATATTCTGCATTCTATTATACATTCTATTGAATTCCTTGTACCTTTCTACTCTTTTCGTCGTTCCATTCTCTTCTGTCTTCTCCTCACCCAGGGGTTCCTGTAGTCTGGACCTCTGTGGTCAGCAAGTCCTGTGCCCCGCCCCCCCGGGCCGCCCCGCCCCCCCGGGCCGCTCCGCCCCCCCGGGCCGCTCCGCCCCCCCAGGCCTCTCCGCCCCCCCGGGACGCTCCGCCCCGGCCCTCCGCTACCAGCCCTGGCATGGCCGCAGGACGGATGACTTGGGTGGGTGGTGCCCTGCTGCAACCAAACCCACTGACGTATCAGTGCCAGGAGAACTAATGGTCCCATGTATGACGCAGCCTTGTTGGGGTTGTTCAGTAAGGGTTCCGGAATATGCTTCTTAGGGTCTTGTATAGACTTGTGTATACACAAAGCTTTGAATTGGTGCAGGCTAAACATGGGGAGTTGCTGGTTATCTGTTTGTTGTTGCTATATGAGGTATATGATTAAAATACTAGTCATTGTGACTCCTGTGTCGACAAAAAAAATAGTCAGTTACTCCCTGTTCTTTGCTGATGTCGCCTACCTATACCTACCTATACCAGCTAGCTATATGTCACCTACCTATACCTACCTATACCAGCTAGCTATATGTCACCTACCTATACCTACCTATACCAGAAAGCTGCCACAAACGTAAAACCTTCTTCTTTTTAATAATTGATTCATCAGAAATCTATTGAAATGCGTGTTTCAGATTGTGCCAAGTACCTGTTTAAATAACTGGTGTTGCCCCTTCGGCTGAAAATAATGTAGCCGTTTCTTTAAAATGCCCCAAACCACCACCATGTCACTGCCTCCATGTTTTACGGTGGGTATGAGATTCTTCTGTTTCTTTCCGCCAGGGTCTCGGCTAGATCTTTTGATCTTTACATGATATGTGTCTAATCTTTATGGAAGGCTGGACCTTCTAAATGACTTGTGAATGTACAAATGAATGTAGTGACTCACAGTGGGATTTTATACTGGCTACATCCCCGCTCACGCTGTATTTAACCATGCTTACGCTCCTTCCTTTGATCTGTTTCTTAATAGTGAGATGGACAGAGAGAAACACTGTGAACCGGAAGCTCAATAAGGCACTGATAGAGAGACGGGGGTCCAGTGAGGCGGTGTTTGCGGTGGCCATTTCACACCCTTCGCCACGGCAACCAAGCACGGTCCGCTCCGAGTGGTTCACAGCTTTTGTTTTCGACACGCAGGCTTTCACAACGCATTCCTGGAACCCCTCTGAGCGCATGCCCTCACGCGAACATGCCACAAACACACCGCACGCACGCACACACACACACACACACACACACACACACACACACACTCTCAAAAAAAATTCCAACACCTCTTTGTGTCAACATTCGTAATATCTCTCTTACCGCAATAAATCAGATGACATAAGGGAGGTGTGTTATCTGATGATCTGAGCATCTTAGGCCTCATACAGTTGTCACATCGCTAATAGAATTGCCACTCATAGTCAAACCCACAGCTACTGTAGTTGGTTAAATCGGTAACCTAATCTAGCGTTTATCTGTAGTATATTCAGATAAGAGCGTTATATTGACCACAAATCGATGGTTACCACATCAACCAAGAGCTTCTTTTGAGGTTTGAACGTTTTTGTATCAGCTTTGATGTAAACTTCAAGGGCATTTTCAAGAAGTATTAAGTTCAGTTTTGGTTTATTTGCATACAACGCACAGAAATGCACATGCACAAGTAGTGAGTCCAATTCCAATTTACCTAAGTAGTAAATCCAATCCCCAATGTATTTGCTTAAATTTATAAAAATAAATGGATTGAATGAATAAATAATATAAAAAACGTTCAAAGGAATACAACAGTTGAAAGGTATTTTCCTCTCTGATGTCTCTAGAAGATGAATTGTCATCCTCGCTGACGTGGTTTCAAACGAGAAACCACTGAAACTTGTTCTTTTCGTATCTCCCTGCAGTGTTTGTTGTAGTGGCAGTGAGCAGTGGTGTCCATGTTGAGGCAATGGAGGATCCGAAAGGTGCCTTTTCAAATAACAAATATTTACCTCACTCACTCAATGACAGAAACACTTACAGTCAGCAGTTGTCAACTTCACTGTCCATTGTACCCCTAAACAATAATTTTCCATTCTGTTGTCAAGACAAAATGTTTTTCACCTTGAAAGTTACCTATTTATCTATTATTCAACTCGGTACAGTATACTTTTATTCATGTCGGTTTTATATTTGACTATTAATATTGACTATTGTTACATGGTAAGGTAGCTATTGCAGACCACTGTTGTGAAGAACGTTATTTTTAGTAAATGTGGGAGATGGTGTTATTAGCACGTGTCCCTGAACATGCCCAAGCACAGGTTTTTGCTATCTTCTAAAAAAGAGTGAAACGAAAAGCACATTGCACTTTCAGAAATAGACGTCGGTCCAGGTATGTTGTTTGACACCTCTGGCCGCATAATCAATGGTTCACTGAAGCCCAAAATCAGGAGCTGACCAACAATTCCTCAGCTGGGGGGAAACAATGCCTCTTTATCTGGAGGAGAGCCAGGCTAGTGTGATGACGTATTATCAAGATCAGGAGAACCTTCTTAGACCCACAGACGAAGGATTCCCGATGCCCATGAGTTTGGGTTGGGAGGGTCTCAGAGCCAGCTCCAAGACATGTAGAGTACATTATTCCACTCTCCGATTCTTCTACTAATTGAGAAGTTTCCTGACCATTGGCAATCACCATTGAAGATACCGGGAGGTACCTATTTTTTCTTCTCTATAAAATTGCACTTTGTTGACTATTGATGAATAAATGATTGCAAAGTATTATCTTTCAGTGTCATTTGTAAAATTAGGTTGACTTGGTCTGTCAAAAGTGTTAATAAAGGACAAGAACAAATAGATATGGTACATTTTAATTGTGTATTCAACAAAATCATTTAACTATTTACAAAAAATAATTCATGTGTGCAGAAATATGTATTGTGGAATATTTTAGTAAAGAGTGTGTGCTATTATAAACAAACCGTGCCTGTGGGGGTAAACTCAGAGATAGCAAGGCCGGGGTGATAAAATGTTACTTAGTACATTCCAGAAGTAGGACCATAAGTCAAGAGATTAAGGCAAGGACATAGAATGTATAGGAGGACACGTTTATTGCCTTTTAGCTGGACCCACTGATGCGGACAATGAAGAGGAAAAGTAAACAAGAGCTAGCAGAGGGTTCCTATCAGATCTCCTGGCGCCAGGCTACTCCCTCAACTGTCTTCCTCGTCTGCCTCCGAGGTCACCAGATGGCCCCACGGTCAGAGATGGGGTCGGCAAGATGGGGCACGCCCATCCAGGAAGCGCACTCAACAAATTCTATCCAATGACTGAGGGGTGGGAGGGGCTGTATAAAACTGTCCAATTTGAACGGACGTCAGATCTTCTTGGCTGTATTGTGGGTCGATCTCCAGATATATCTGTAATAAAGGCGTTTACTTTGGAGACGTGATCGTGTGGACATTGTCTGATTCGGACTCGGTGGAAGTAGATTTGAATTCTACAGTACACCCCGTCATTCAGCAGCTTGTGTCACCTCCATTTGCAGTCGATAACTTGGAATCATTTATAATCATACAATACTCTTATCGCCACTAATCTTTGTGGTTAGTATCTGAAATCATTCTGAGCGACTTCGGCCCACTCCCCCCCCCTTACAGATCTCAACCAACTGAGTGCGATCCGTTGCAGGTCCTACCACTGCAACTCACTGGGATTAAGGTCAAGACTATGACTAGGCCAAGGCCCTACCACTGCATCTCACTGGGATTAAGGTCAAGACTATGACTAGCCCAAGGTCCAACCACTGCATTTTACTGGGATTAAGGTCAAGACTATGACTAGCCCAAGGTCCAACCACTGCATTTTACTGGGATTAAGGTCAAGACTATGACTAGGCAAAGGTCCAACCACTGCATTTTACTGGGATTAAGGTCAAGACTATGACTAGGCCAAGGCCGTACCACTGCATCTCACTGGGATTAAGGTCAAGACTATGACTTGGCCAATCCAAAACACACATATTTTTTCTCCTGGGCCCTCCTTTGGTGGATTTGAATGCTTTGGGTCATTGTTTTGTTGGAAGACCCATTTTCGGGTCAGCTTTAAGTCCTTGTCTGATTTCCTGACATTCTCTTTGACAATCTCCTGTTATTAAAGGTGTCACCACAGTTCCAAAAGTGGTGGGGCAAAATGTGAGACATATCAGGGGCCCTACTTGGGGACAAGGTTAACTTCCGTGTCCCACTTCTATGGCTTTTTTGATAAAAGATAACTGTAAACCTTCACATACAAATAGATATTTAAATAATGATATTCCAATATGTTTTTCTTTTCCTTCGTGTAGATGACTGGAATGTTTAGCTAGCTAGAATTTGAAATGTTTTACAAATGTCAACGTTACAACACCCCTTCATCAGACTTTAGCAAACTGACCAGCCAGCTAACCTTTTCAGGAACTTAATTGTTGTCCCTTGACCTCGGGTAGCTGCAGCAGATCTTTTTATCTGTACTCGTCTTATTTCCTGTGGCAAACACATGTAACCAGTGATCTTAAAATAATACTATCTAGCTGCCTAGCTACTAATGTAATGAAAGCTAACTCTGTAAACAGTAAGTAAACATGGCAATGTCTTTACAGACAGAGCATCTTTGGGTCCCAGAAAAGCGCTATAAAGGTTGAATGTATTATTGTTATTATCATTAATGAGTGTAAATGTGACAGCTTGTGGTGTCTCATTTCAGCAGGCTGAAGTGGTTCAGAAACAGATCTCTGGCAAAGCTTCTGCGGGCCTGTTGTCAGTGTGTAGAGAGCTATCACTTCGTTGTTTTCACCTCCCCCTCTCGCCTGTCGATGCAGACCACAGCCCCTACACCCCCCCCCCAACCCTGTGGTTAGAGACTGTTTTTCACGTCGCCTCTCTACACACACAAACGCTAAGGCCTGATGCTTACTCTGACCTTTCAACAAGCACCTTGTGTGTCACACACCCACCCCCATCCACCACCACCCTCACACGACAACACCCTGCCCTTCTACTGAGTGCTAGCTACACTCTACCCCCCCCCCCCC
>JACXGK010006510.1:0-28541 GCA_016801125.1 Novumbra hubbsi
CTGTCTTATGGGGAGGTGGTTCCTGCCTCATGGGGAGGTGGTTCCTGTCTTATGGGGAGGTGGTTCCTGTCTTATGGGGAGATTGTTTCTGTCTTATGGTGAGGTGGTTCCTGCCTTATGGGGAGGTTGTTTCTGTCTTATGGGGAGGTGGTTCCTGTCTTATGGGGAGGTGGTTCCTGTCTTATGGGGAGGTGGTTCCTGTCTTATGGTGAGGTGGTTCCTGCCTCATGGGGAGGTGGTTCCTGTCTTGTTCTAGCCGGTGCATGTTTTCTAACAACAGAACATTTTCTGAGATTGAGCAATCCAAACGTGTCCTGGCTTCTACTGGCTGTTTCTAAACGGCTCTCCAATCTCCCCCCTTATTCACCAGGTCCACAGGGGCATTAAGGGGGTGGTGAGAGACAAGATGACAAAGAAGGGCATCGCGGACGCCGTCATCAAAGTAGAAGACCTGGACCACGACATCCGATCAGGTAGACCTCGCGTGCCACCGAGGAGTTACGTTAATGCACGTGGTGTTGCATGTCTACGGGGGATTCACCGTTTGGGTGGTCGTGGGGACTGAGCATGTATTCCTAGCGTTGCCGCGACAAGTCGCCAGGGTGTTTCGATGCGGCAAGAAAACAAACACGCCGCCGCCTGCTTCCTGTCGCCTCATTGGACGCATCCATGTTGTCGACCAATGTGTGACTGAATACCCGGTGAACTCCTCCCCTCAGCGGCGGATGGGGACTACTGGCGCCTGTTGAATCCTGGGGAATTTAAAGTGACGGCGTGGGCGGAGGGATACCTCCCATCCACGCGGCGGTGCAGCGTCGGAACCGAAGCACGAGCCACCGTCTGCGACTTCGCCCTGGTCGAGACGCCTCGGCAGAGGATGAGGGGAGTCCTGGCCAAAGGAGGGCGACCGGCCCAGGACCTGCAGCTGAAGCTCCGGGCCCTGCGGCTCCGCAAGCTCCGGGCCTCCACCAAGGCCCTCAACCAGCGTAGGGAGCGGGGCCGGAAGGCCAGAGGGAGGCGCTCTGCCAGGGAGCCGCGCCCGCTCACGCCCCTGGCCTGAGAGACTGAGGAGAGAGGGAGGGGCCGTCCCACATGACAGCCTGTTCCCCCGAAGGGCCCTGTCAAATGTAGCGCACTACCCCCACCGCACCAGAAGATTTAGCAAAATGACTAAAATGTAAATTTAGGTAACAGGGTGCAATTTGGGAGGCAGACTAAGGCTCGGACTGCTTTCCAGTTGGCGACTTCAAGCACTTCTCGATGGCAGACAAGATGAGATTTGAAGATTGTTTTTCTAGAAAGTCAGTCATGTAGTCCATCTGAAAGACACACAGGGCCTTCAACATTGTGGCCTCCGAAATCCCCAGTGAATATGTAGCCCGGTGGCAGATCTCTTCGTGCCGTATAGCAATGACAATTGGAATCAGAAAGACAGCACAAATGGATCTGGCACCTGGTTAGGGAATGTCCAGTTGTTTATGGTTGCCACTGATGTATGGCTCATATCGTCCAGCTTCTCTGTATGATCAAGTTAAATGTTAGTTGAAAGAGGCCACTACGGTATCAGCTGGCCTGGTACCGTCTTGTTTTCTAACCAATGTGTGTTTCACCGCTTCATTAAAGGACAACTTGCAGTTTGATCAAGTAGGGAATTGATCATGGTACAGGATCATTTTAGTTTTTATTGTTACTGCTCAGGCACTGTTTCTCAATGTCGAGATTCTGACATTGTCATGCGGAAGGTTATAATGCTGAGGTTTCCTACCGTCATTCAATCAGTGAAGTAAAGCATGTTTAATTATTGTAATATGGTGTAGCATAGCATGTGTAGGGTGGCTTATTTTGTAATATGGTGTAGCATAGCTTATTGTAATATGGTGTAGCATAGCATGTGTAGGGTGTCTTATTTGTAATATGGTGTAGCATAGCTTATTGTAATATGGTGTAGCAGAGCATGTGTAGGGTGTCTTATTTGTAATATGGTGTAGCATAGCTTATTGGTAATATGGTGTAGCATAGCATGTGTAGGGTGGCTTATTTGTAATATGGTGTAGCATAGCATGTGTAGTGTAGCATTGTGTAGAGCAGCATGGTGTCATGGTACTTACATCAACAACCTGGCGGGATAATATACATTTTGCCAATTTTACTGTTTATTGGATAGAAACAGTGAAGAAAAACTGAGTTTTTGTTAAGAGTTGCAGGCCAGACTCCAACCCATGCTGTAGTAGTACCTGTGCATGGGAGGCTGTGGCCTAGACCACCCAACCAGGTAGGTGCACCACTAAACAACCTGAGGTAACAACTAAAAAAAAACATGCATATGATATCTGCTTGTCCTCTCTTCCCATCGACTCACGCATAGTCAAAGGATTGTCTTGGAAGTTGGAAATTAGAAAATAATGGACCTGGGAAAAACGACACCCTAATACCCTGAAATATATATATGTTTTATCAGCCTACTTTTATTGTGACCAAACCTAATCAGTGGAAGCGGGATATTAAAGTGAGACCTCAACAACATGCAGACAAAATTCAGCGGATTGTGGATTCAGTGGATACATTTGAACAATTTTGGAAGGCCTCTACTGCTGTTGTTCCAGTCATCATACATGGAATTGGGTCGGTGTGACAATCAGCTAACTAGAAGTGGCACGCGCGCTCTGAAGAAGAAGAAGTTCAAATGCATTGAATGACGGGGTGCTGGTTGAACCCACGTCCTATCTAATGTGACCATTTGGAGCGTATGAGCGCCTCCCGGTGGCATGCTTTGTGTATTGCACTCTGTAGCACAAGATGACCCAAGGAACACATGAGCGGTAAGAACTGCCAACAGTGCAAAACTTCACTATTTATTTCAGTGATAAGTACCATTTCAGTAACATTGCTGGGACCATGAAGAACGTAGAAATGTCCACTTGAGCATCGAATCATTTGACACCACACATCGTGTATCTTCCACTAAACATGACAGAATTTAAAAAGAACCCACGTGGATCGGTTAAGCAGAAGCATCTTAAAGCAAAGTTCGACAATACTCGTGATCCTAGGATCCTAAAGATGCAATTGGGGCAACTTATACTAATAAAACCATACTGCTAGTTCAGTACCGCGTAGGTTATGGTAAAACACACCTTTTGACCAGGGTACATGAGGCTATTTTGGTCCCCACGAGTAGTAAGTGGAACATATACCACGTCTGATCTCATCCGCAGCGGGCATTTCTAATTTGTGAATGCAATAATTTATACATAATGAATCAAGAAGTACAAAAACCGCAAGACTCCCAAATGGCACCCTTTTCCCCCACACAGTACACTACCTTACACCAGAGCCCTCAAAACGTAGCGCACCGTACGGGACAAAAGGCTCCATTTGGCATCCACCCGATACCAAACAGGAGAACGCGCACCGAACCCCGGGGGCAGACAACCGCACATAACCAAGCATGTACGCGGTCGCATTCGTGGCTGGTAGCTCATTAGCGCACACCGCGGTCAAAGTTTTGTGCCTGCTAGCTAGCTAAACGTTTCTGATTAAGGCAGCTGTCAATTTGTCTCCTAGTGGACGTGGCCCGTTGCGTCGATGACATTAGGACATTGCAAATTAAAACTGCTGTGAAGGACACCATGATTCTTCAAGTCTACAGGTCAGAGGGTTAGGGTTCATAGTCACAATTCACTCGGCACTAATAAGTGGCGATGTGTAGGGGGGGAAGCGGTTATGAACATACATGAACATACATTAATAGCAGAAGGAAAAGGGACAGAAAGCTAAAGCACTAGATTTCAAGTGAGAAGTCAGAGAAGGCTGTGACAGGTTCTTCAAGCAGAGGTCACAGGTGATATTGATTATATGAGCAGAGGCTAGTAGCCTTAAGAACCTTTGGCGGTGATCTGGGGTAAGGTTTTACGTTTGCCCCACTAATATTTAAGGTTATTGTATTAGATGCTGATCCTAGATCTGTACTTCGCAACGCGAAGCAACAACCTGCTAAAAGGCATGGCGGACTATCTCCAATGGACTGAGACACTGGAATCAGAGTGGAGATGGTGTGTGGAGTAGGAGGCGGCAGGAAAACAGAAGAGCGTAAGAGCAGAACATATTGAGGAACAGGTCGGTCTACAGGAGCAGTACAGGAAGACACGTGTTGTAGGAGTCATGGCAAAGAACCACCGTTAAAGTCTCTATTCTGGAACCTCTCCAACGTTTCAAAGCAAAACTACAGACTCACACCAGGACTTCATCCCAAAAAACACAGCAAACCCTAAATAGTGTACTCAATGGAACTCAACACTCGAGAATTGGCCTTTGTCAAGAGTAGTGCACTACAAGAGGAATAGGGAACCATTTGGATTGTAACCCTGTCTGTCTCTTAGTTTATGATTAAAAGATGACCAAGCCATTCAACAAATGCAAGCATGTAGGATGATCCAGGAGACCCTTTGGGTTAGGAGTTCGATCCAAAACCCCTCCGGTCATCTTCTCCAAGACGAATTCCCAACAGGCCGGTCTCTTCAGTAGTTTAGGACAGCGGTTTGGAAATGTTCTCTACTCAAGGCCCAAACGAGAAGGCGAGCGTCCTCCCGTGCACCCAGATGCCTGCCAGCGACCCAAATACGTGATACTCATGAGCCACCACCGACCTGCCGTGACCCCCGTGGTGTGCCAACCCACCGTAGCAGAAACCCATAGGATCTGATCCGAGGACCGTTTTAAATGGTTCCTAATAGTGGGCGGAGTCAGGACGGGGAGCACCTCCCACCTCTTCTCTGTCCCGGACGACCGGACCATCGCACGTTGGATTCACCGGGACGCATGAACACGGTGTTTCTCATTAGTCAAGGTTTCAAGGTAAGTGCAGGTAATTCAGGATCCCCGTTCCAAGGCCGTTTCCGGGGCTGCATCCAATACAACGCCGCCGTTTGCCCCCGTGTTTCACCACGGCCGACCGGGAGTGGTTCTGATCCCGCCGGGTCCCCGGCCTACCGGAGTGCTGCGTAGTGCTAGGGCGCTATGTGGGGTTTAGAACCTGGGCTGGTAGAGGGAGACGCGGCCGCTGAGGCAGCCCGAGGCAAGCTGGCAGTGTGTCGGGGAGAACTTAGTGGTGAGGACCACGTCACTGTGGGAGTAGATGGAGCGGACCTCCCTCAGGCAGCTGGTCTGAACGGGCAGGCAGTCGGACAGCTCCATGCAGTTCTCGTCGAAGGACAGCAGGCGCACCCCGTACCTGTGGGGACCGCGTCGGAAGCCGTTACAGAGATGGAACAATGCCACTTGGACCGACAACAAAAGAAAAATCAGTTGGTTTGTTGGTCGAGGCTGACGGCTGATTCGAAAGAACACTCGATGCCCATTCTAGTCGTCACTTCCGGACTGGTCAACCCTGGCGAGAGGTTGGGGTTCTAATCTAGAGTGCTCCTTTTATTTGTGCCGCAGCTTTTGATAATTAGCCGTCTGATAATAATTCGGATGAGATCGGGTTAGTTACTAGGGTGTACATTTAAGCAACATTTTAAAATGTTAACCCATTATTTAGGCATTCTAGTTGGCAACGCGATGCAGCAGTGCCATACCCGTAGGGTGAGCAGATGAGCCGTCCGTCAGGGCTGAAGCACAGCTCCTTGATGTAACCCCTCCCAACGTTGGCCTCCTCGATGTAGTGGGTGAGACGCAGAGAGCAGCGGGGGGAGACGGAGGGGCGTATGGGGGCTCCATCCTGGAACTCATATACACATGTCCACTGTACAGAGAGAGGAGGAGAAAGTTGGATACCAAAACGTACCTCATACGTTCATGCCGACAGGAAAGGCATTAGAAAAACATGTTCAAGAGTCCGGAGTTAAAAAGAACCATAAAGGTAAATTCCGGGGCACTGTATTACACAGAATCATGACGGAAATGTTGGGGTGCTGTGCTAAACAGAATCATGAGGTAGATGGGGGTGGTATTCAGTGGAAATTACCTCCTGAGGGTTGTGGGAGGTCAGGTGACTCACCTCCTGGTCATCCATGTTGGAGGAGCAGCGAATGAGTGCAGCCCAACCTTTGGGGTGCAGTTGGAGCGAAGTGATGCAGTTCCCCCGGTCCCTTTCCCCGGGGATCTCCGGTGTTAACACTTCTAAACTGTTTCTGGGGGAGGGGCCTACGGGGGGGGGGCAAGGAGATATTTTAGCAGGGACTTCACAAAACAATACGCTTACTGGTTGGGACCTGTATATGAATCGGGATTCTACCAGGCTGGCTACCAATTCATTCCACTGGTAATGCTAATGGCAACAGCCGGTTCAGTCTTGCCTTCTCGGTGAGGGTGGATCTTGCCGGAGTCATTCCCGTGCCGAGGGGCCCCGGTAGACCTTGAGGCAGACGCGGAGCCATCTAGAGAGACAGAGAAGCACTTCCTGTAGCCGAAGGTAAACAGAAGCAGAGGTCTTCACGGAAACACATTCACAAGGGGGTAGCGTGGGGGGGGGCATCTTACCGGAGCTGAGGGGGGGGCGTCGGGCCCGCAGCATACGGTAGCTGGCGACCTCCAGGGACTGGGTGAGGTCCAGGTCGTGAAGGATCAGCAGGTACCCAGAGGACGTGGAGATCAGCATCTTGGAGCAGTCGGGTGTCAGGCGCATCCTCATCAGGTAGCGTGTGTGGAAGAACTTCTTGTGGGGGCAGCCATCCTCAGTCACCCTGCAGGGAGCAGGCAGAAGGTTTCGGGTCCGGGTTCCAGGTCATTATTACACGTCAGTGAACGCAGGGGGCGTGGAAATCACCACCGACCTGTTGGTGTCCCAGGTGATGACGTTGCCGTCGAACCCGGAGGTGACGAGGAGCCGCGTGTTTGTGTCATACTCAATGTTCTTGACCCAGCTGGCATGGCCGTGCAGCGAGCACACCTTGGCGTTGAGCTTCCTCAGGTCCCACAGAGCGACGGTGGTGTCGTCGGAGCACGTGGCGAACAGACGGTTGTCCAGAAATCTGGGGGAGACGTCGGGAGTCACCGGACCTCGTGGTTAGAGTCTGCAGGCATTGGATGTAGGAGGAGTCGTGGATTTCTGGAAACGCCTAATGTTACCTGATGTTGTTGACGCAGTCTTCATGGGCCTCCACCAGGGTCTTTATGTGTTTGGAGGACACGGGGTCAAACAGGAGCACCTCTGTCTGCTCACAGGCCACCGTCAGAACCGATCTGGGAGAGGGAAGGGGCACTTGGTCACACCAACTACAAGTACTGTTCTAGATCTGGGAGAGGGAAGGGGCACTCGGTCACACAAACTACAAGTACTGTCCTAGATCTGGGAGAGGGAAGGGGCACTCGGTCACACCAACTACAAGTACTGTTCTAGATCTGGGAGAGGGAAGGGGCACTCGGTCACACAAACTACAAGTACTGTCCTAGATCTGGGAGAGGGAAGGGGCACTCGGTCACACCAACTACAAGTACTGTCCCAGATCTGGGAGAGGGAAGGGGCACTCGGTCACACCAACTACAAGTACTGTCCTAGATCTGGGAGAGGGAAGGGGCACTCGGTCACACCAACTACAAGTACTGTCCTAGATCTCTCTGATAGGTTGACCAGGACTCACTCGTGTAATGTAAAAAGGCTATCTGGGGATTGCGCAATTTAGTACCATTATCACACAGTACCATCAAACTAAGGATACAACTCCTGTAAAAAAAAGCACAGAGACAAACACGTGACATCCATTCCACCCTGTCCTTACCCATCGGGGGAGTATTCCAAATTAAACACTGCGCCGTGAGTCTGGGTGCTAAGGTTGACCGAGTCTGCAGCCGGACTCATGGAAGAATACAAGTTCGTCATTGCCCTAAAGTTGTCCCGAGAGGGATCCACGAACAGCCCTCTCCCAATAGTCCTGTTGCGTAGCCAGGAGAACAGGCTGTTGGAGTTGCTTTCAACCGAACCAGGGTCAGTCGTGGCAGTACACTCCTGCCCCAAGGCTCCTTGTACAGTCGACTGAGACGGAGAATTTCTGCTGTCCTCCGATGTTGCGGATACCGGTCCGGAATTGTCCCGGCCAGCAGCATTCTCCTCTCGGCTGCTCGGCGGAGGGGTCCGGGTGTTGCCTTCGTCATCCGTGCCGGGGTCGTCCTTGTCACACACCCTGCGGCTAGGCCGGTCCTGCGACTCACTGGCTTCCTCGCTGTCGCTCCGGCGGGTAGAGCTCATTGTAGGGCTATCGCCACCGAGGGCCTACGCAGGACTGTTTTTTTCACAAATAGCCTCCCGGATTAGCAACAAATTGTACAAAGGTAGTATACCAAATACACATAGAACTACCACTGTAGAGAGACTCCCCAAAACATGAGTGAAATTTAAAAAAACTAAACACAGACGCACTGGCTAACTCGGGTAAACACAAAAACTGGAGCAAAATAAATGAAGTGTATTTCCGTTTCCTTCTTATTCTTCGCGGGATCTAAAGTTGGTCAAAACAAAATAACCATATTGCCACCTAGTGGACATAAACCACTATGTCTTATTTTGTTGCTTACGCTGAAGGCTGTTGAATCACGGTGGAGTACACAGAGAAAGCCCAATACTGCACTAACAGCTATTTGGTCTAACACCAGATAATCCCAGTGCATGTACTGGGGGTGAAAACAGTCAACGCTAAATCCTTCCCTCGGGCCTAAAGAGAGAGTGGTAAAACCCAGATATCTCCAGTCACTTTACAGTGTAACCTCATCATTAAGGGGGACAGGACTTATCACAACCTCTTCTGGAATGTTACAACCTTCTGCCTTGTGACCTTCTCTTAAATATTATTCATCCTCATTGGTAAATCAGTGGAGGGGACTATTTCAGCCGTTAAAATATTTTATTATCCACCTCCACCTTTGATGTGGCAGGGGTCTGTTGCTAACAACCGTGACCCTCAAGCAATTTGTTTAGTGTTACTTAACCTGGTAAGTTGATTGAGAGTTATGTGCAAACTTTTTATGCCAAGTATTTAAACTCAGGTCTCCTGCACGGTTAAGTAAAAGTTTTGTTGTCGTAACCATTGAGGTGTTGCCTCCGACTGGCCAAATTGATACCTGTATTTGGTTGTCCTTTCACCCGAAGCGTTTACATTACAAACACTCAGCCCTGTGGAATCATCCATCACCCCTTCCAGGTTCATTTTCTAGGTCGAATGTGACAACATCACTTCTGATCAGGAGACAGTGGATTCAAAATACTGGGAAACATTTTCAGATGTTTGACTCATAGGAATGAGTGCGGCCCAACCTTGGAATATAGGAATTTAATACGAAATTTACAGTTTTTTCAGATGAAACACTTTGTAACATGGCAGGTTATGTAAATAAGATTACGTTTGGAGAAATAAATTGAAAACCTGAGTAGCTTAGTTTGGTTAATTTTCTCTGAATGGTAACCATTACAGTTCGATTAATATTATCGCTCATCTAATACAATATGTTGTTATAAGATATGCCGTTCTGTTACATCATAGTCCTGTTTCCATATCATGTTAATGTAAAAAATGGCAGAATGTTAATTTAGCTGCTTTGTGAATTTTACTTTGTTCCTGCATGTTACAATTTACAATCCAGCACACATTCAAGATTACACAGATTGGTTTGTTAAGATCCTACAGTGCATCTTTAAATACCACACATTATTCATATTTTATTATCATCTCAGTGGCTAATCTTGTACACCACATCTCCAACTTGTAGGATGCCAGGCCCGTTGACAATGTACACCTGTCCAAATAACGGGGCAGACTTATAGATCTTCTTCTGGGCCGGGTCACACATTCGATAACTGCAGAGCAAAGATATGGAGAGGTTAAGACCTTGTAAAGGCAGGATATCAGAACTCACCTCCTCCTGTCCTAGACACTGCCAAACCTCCCCTCTGCACCTCCTCCTGTCCTAGACACTGCCAAACCACCTCTCTGCCCCTCCTCCTGTCATAGACAATGCCAAACCACCCCTCTGCACCTCCTCCTATCATAAACACTGCCAAACCACCTCGTTACCCCTCCTCCAATCATAGACACTGCTGCCAAACCACCTCGTTACCCCTCCTCCAATCATAGACACTGCTGCCAAACCACCCCTTCACCTCCTCCTGTCCTAGACAGTACCAGATTCTCTGTTACCTTTTAAGTGTCTCCAGCGGCTGTTCTCCATTGAGGACTCCTGTTTCAGGGTCCACAGTTGTGAGCCTACATCTAGTTAGAATGACAAATAGGGATGATGCATTCATTAAAACCTGTTGCTCCTTGAAGCAGCAAACAATTAGTTTAACAATTCCTCACTCTGGAGCCTGACAACAACAATGATCCTAATATAGACGAGGATGGTGACTAGTTCAAGATGACCGTGACTAGTTCAAGATGACCGTGACTAGTTCAAGATGACCGTGACTAGTTCAAGATGACCGTGACTAGTTCAAGATGACCGTGACTAGTTCAGACCTCAGTACCTTCCACATGCCATGACACGGTGTAGACACACGTTTCCAATCCGGATGTCTTCCCAAGAATCCTGATTAAGGAAAACACCAATTTAGCAATTTGTTAAAACTGGTATCCTTAATCATCAACTGGAACTAAGATATTGCTGACAACCACACACATTTGAAAATTTGCTGCCTATAATCAGAACTACTTTTAGGACTGTTGTATTCATTTACAACATAAATTCTACACAACCACTCAAAAGTTTGGGGTCACTTGTGAAATGTCCTTGTGTTCAAAAGAAACAATTTCTGTCCATTAAAATAACATCAGCATTCACAATCTCTACACTGTATTTCCTGATATATTTCATGTTATTTTAATGGACAAAAAAAAACAAGGTATTGTAAATCAAAAACATGTTTAGTTTATGATATATTAAACAAAACCGAACCATAATTAAAAACAACACAAACACAATACCTCTTCAAAAGCTTCACAACCACTGACAACAATGCTTGGTCGAAACTGTGCCATAGTGACTGCCTTCTCCAACCGGCTGTTAAGGTCATTCACAGACGCTTCGGACAGCAACATGATCGGCCCCATGTCTGGGTACACCACCTGGGGTAGAGGATTCGGAAATTTATTTGGCAATTGAGAAAGATTCCTCTGAAAATATTTATTCATCCCGGTTTATGACAGTGTTTTCAAAGTGCTTGGTGCCAAACGGGTGTCCTGACTTTTAAACCCGGTTTCATTGGAATACAAACTATATATTGGAAATCTATGGACCCGATTTCATATGATATATTACGTTAGGATACATTACAATGCTCCACCAAAACATAAAATACATTACGACTTGGCTGAAATGTAATATGTATTACGAACGCATGTAAAACATATGTCAAACGTATCATATGTTCTGAATGCATTTTAAGTTTACAGCTTACGTTAGATCACAACACTGTGGTTAAGGTTAGGCATTGCAGCACTGGGGTTAAGGTCAGAGTTAGGGTTAGGTATCACAGCACTGGGGTTAAGGTTAGAGTTAGGGTTAGGTATCACAGCACTGGGGTTAAGGTTAGGTATCACAGCACTGGGGTTAAGGTCAGAGTTAAGGTTGGGTATCACAGCACTGGGGTTAAGGTCAGAGTTAAGGTTGGGTATCACAGCACTGGGGTTAAGGTTAGGTATTACAGCACTGGGGTTAAGGTTAGGGTTAAGCTTAGGTATCACAGCACTGGGGTTAAGGTTTGGGTTATGGCAAGAAAGAAAAATAATAATAACTTGTAACATATTCTACCGACCTTGGTAAGGCCACTACTCACCTCCATGTTTAGTGCACCCTTCTGCGACCCTGAAAGGAGTGGGTTCGAATCACAGCAAATCCTTATTTTCAAACGTTACTTCACCTAACGTAGTATACCGTACAAATCTGACTGTCACAGATGACTGACAGTTTATGTATTCCAATGAGACCAGACGGGACTCTGCGGCAAATAAACCTCCTGTGAGGCCAAGTCACTCTAGGCAAAGAGTTTCAGCTACATGATCAAAATGGAAAATGTAACTAGGGTTGGGAATTTCCCAGGGACCTTTAGGTGTCCTTTAACCAGGATGATTGTGTCTCTGCAATGTGTTTGCATGGTGTTCACGATTTGATACACACTGAGATTTAATACTGTGATACCCAACATTTTGCTTATTTAAACTAGATGTATCCACAAAGACCAACTGAAGTCAGGCAGACGTCTTCTATAGGAGAGCCTTGGCAACGCAAGCGTTAAATCAGCACAGCCCCAGCTTGTCGATCACGTCAACAGACCAGTTGAGGAGCTGGTAACGAATACCCTTTTCAGACATATGGTCGGTGGCACACAGGAAGCAATTTGATGAAGGCGTAGTTGTACGTGTGTACGGATACACTACCACTTTTCAATCAACTGACAAAACTGTCACCTTTTCATTTGGAGGAAAGAGAGGCTCCACATCCGCCGCCCTCCTGAGTGACATGTGGGGTTCAAAGTGCACCAGGCGAAAGGTTTTACCCGCCCCCAGGTATCGAGTCAGCCAGTCAGACGCCCCTTCTCCACAGTCCCTGCCCTGGATGTCAGTGCTAAACACTCTGTGCCCAGAAAGAAGGGTTAGAGACACTAAACCCTCTAGGCTCCCAGAAACAAAAAGCGATAAAGATATGAATTACTGAGGGCACATATTGCTGTTTTGGAATGGGCCTGTAACACACACACCTGCAGTTGATGACAGCGTTTTCTGGTTGCAGCAAAGGGAACCTTAGCTCATCCATATCTGGTGCGTTTAGACACGTCTGGCCCATCTCACTGGTCAGAGACACCAGCACTAGACGAGGCTCCTGTCTGCCCGTCACGAAATGACCGTCCTCAGTGATCACCATCCAGTGCCTGCAGCAAGACAACCATCTCAACGTCTTGTGAAATCCTAAATTAACCCCTCCATTTTAGACTGTGGAGGTGTCCTTTACTGAACCTCCTTCATATTAGACTGTGGAGGCATTCTTTACTGATTCTCCTCTGTATTAGACTGTGGAGGTGTTCTTTACTGATTCTCCTCCGTATTAGACTGTGGAGGCATTCTTTACTGAACCTCCTCCATGTTAGACTTTGGGGAAGGTGTTCTAAACTAAACCTTCTCCATGTTAGACTTTGGGGAAGGTGTTCTAAACTAAACCTTCTCCATGTTAGACTGTGGGGAAGGTGTTCTAAACTAAACCTTCTCCATGTTAGACTGTGGGGAAGGTGTTCTATAATGAACCTTCTCCAAGTCAGACCTTTCATCAGGAAACAAATCATAATAAGCATTATTGCCAAGTATATTTACACATACAAGGAATTTTCTTTGGTGTTATGGTGCATGACAGAAAAACACAGTAAGTAGAATGAGGTAAAACAATAGAAATTACAGTAAATATAAAATGTGCAGACGTTTACTTAATAAGTGGAAAATACATAAGCATTTGATTACAAGCACTTCACTGTTAAAAATCAATACAACTGCTTTAGTCCTCCGTGTTTTGAGAATCGAAGATAATGATCATTTTAATGACCGGTATCTAATAATATTTTTAACCAATTAAAGCAGAGCAGGCCATCACAAATTCGTGCCGATTCATAGATTCAACGAAAAAAAAAACGAGCAAACTAACCGATCTTGTAGTTCGCCGTACTTCAAACCAACCTGCTGACATTCTGCAAAGGCTACAGACGCAGCTTTACCAGACTTCAGTGGGTGAATTAGCAGCTGTGAGACAACTCCCACACGAGTAACTTTCTCTGGTTTCTTTAGTAAATACTTATATCCTAGTCCCAATCCTGCAACAGTAAGACCAGCACCTCCAGCTAAGAGCAGAGCTTTCTTGTTCTCTAGGAACGCTTTAAAAAAGGTTTCTTTAAAATTCATCGTTAATTTTAGACCACTCAAACAGAGAGTGTCAAGCTACTGTGTCTCTGACCTGAAGACCCTCGTTAACTGGCTAACTAACTTAGCTGATGCTTTTTTACGTAATTCCGGTCTGCTCCAAAATGAAATTCTCGTTAGGTTATCTGCCCTGAAGACTGGCGGTTGCCGATTATTTACAGGTTGGTGGCAATGTTTGTAGCAGAGAACCTACAACAGATATTACATGATCGCGTATCAATTTCTTCAACCCGAATATGAGTCAATTGTGGAGCGTGAAAATGCACTTTGACTGCCGGAAGGTTGGCAAAAGACTGCTCCAACCGCTTATCCCGCCCACACACTGTCACTCATTTCTTGTTGGTGTCAGGGAACATGGAGCGAAAAGTCAATTGTAAAGTTGTCCAAGAAGTATTTATCTATATGAGTAATTCTCCATTAAATCGTGACAATAAAAAACTGTCGGGTTTTCGCAATAATAATTTGCCTGTGAAGGACAGATTGTTGATAGGCCTACATGTGATATTTGCACAAATAAAAAAATTATGAATTTGGTTTAGTCGGGCCTCCATTAAATGTGTATTCAGGAGTTGTCGTATAATTCCAGCCAGTAGTTCTAAAAGTGAGGTGCTTGATATTCTAAAACAGGTTCCTGTTTTCTGTGTAGACAGTTTTCCAGCTGTGTATTACATAACCTATTTTGATATATGATCCAATTCTATATGCAACATAGCTATATAATTCAATAATGTTTCATCTGAAGGTGCTAAAAACATACATCTGTCTCCTATAAAGCTTTTCCTGTGTAATATAAGTAGTATATTGTTATGTAAAAACCAACATCTAAGAATCATTGAAAAATATAAATAATGATAGAAATATTGGATTTGTTTATTGACAGATTTCCATAAATTGTTCTACATTATATATTCTTATCATACCAAGATTTGAGTGGGGTCTCTGCCAACTATGTCACTGTACATTCCTGCAACAATTTAAAAAAGGACAACTTCGATTGTTTGCTTTTAATGAGAACACGTTTTTAGCGAAGACTGAACATAATAAAACGAAGTTAAATCTAAGCACACCTCAGTAGAGTGGCCATCTGTATACTATTAGTCTTATTAACATTTATTGTTAATGATTAAAGTAGCATTAACCTTCGAGACATCTATGTCATCAATCATAACATGTACGAAGTCCTGTCATATCACAGTCCTGTTATATTATAGTAATTTTGTTCATATGAAAATGTAATATTCATATGAAAATGTAATATTGCCAAATCATTTAGCACCTCCAGCTAAGAGTAGAGCTTTTTGTTCTTTGGAAAAGCTTTAACAAACGTTTTATTAAAATTCATCTTTAATTTCTGCTGAGTGGACGTTGAGCCATGTGTTTATTTGCCATCACGTATTTAAAGTCACACAGCAGGGGAATATGCCGCCCCAATGTTTACGCAATTTCGTCCAAGACCGAAACTATCTTCTAATCCGTAGGGCTGCGGTTGGCGAAAATGTTTGTTTTCATTGTTAATTCATTTATCTTTTGTCCGATTAGACTGTATAATCGCCAGGACATTAACCTGAGAACAATTCTGTTCCCAAATATTCACACTAATATACAAAATATATATAATTCCTTTTCGTGTCAAATTGAGATTTGAAATTTGATTTCAGTCACAGTATTTATAAATCCATTCCTAAACAAGTATTTATCACTTCAGAAAAAAAATCACAACCGGAATAACTGTCCTTGTATGGTCAAGGCAGTGACAATAAGAGTTGATGATGTAATGTCAATTTGGACCAGCATAGTGAACTATTTCTGTCTCTGACATAAATATAATGGTCTGTGGCCAAGCAAAAAACAGCAGATGCTCTCTCCTTAGGGAGTCAATACAGGGCCTTCGAATGCACCCTCCTTCTGTTGCTGTTTGGTGGTGGAGTGTATCCCAAATGGCACAGGAGCCGCAATCTGTTCACTAACTAACTAAATGTAGGAATAGTGCATTCTCCTGTGAGAAGTCGTGCACTAGAAAGGATGTTGCAATTTCCTGTCAAAAATGATCTATAAGGGTGAATAGGGTGCCTTTTGGATCGAGCCCTTGTCTATAAGGGTGAATAGGGTGCCTTTTGGATCGAGCCCTTGTCTATAAGGGTGAATAGGGTGCCTTTTGGATCGAGCCCTTGTCTATAAGGGTGAATAGGGTGCCTTTTGGATCGAGCCCTTGTCTATAAGGGTGAATAGGGTGCCTTTTGGATCGAGCCCTTGTCTATAAGGGTGAATAGGGTGCCTTTTGGACCAAGTCCTAGTATAATGACATAATGCAGTTTGGACCGAGACCTAATCTAATGGCTCCATGAAGTTTTGACCAGGCCCTAGTCTAATTGCCGAAAGCCGCTTGGACCAAACCCTAGTCTAAAGGCTGCAGACATGTGTAAGGAACCCAGACTGTTGTCTGTTTGGCTGGGTGGCAAGACAACCTGATAACTAGATGAAACCTAAAGACTTCTCTGCTGTGTGGATATCCTGTAATCTCATTCACATTTGCTTCCACCCGCAGAAATTCTGTTTGCAGAATCACCCATCATTTATTTATTTCCACCTACTCATGGAGACATCTGTGGAAGTTGCCACGTTCCGACCCTGCCTTCGGTGCCGCACACTGGCACCGGCTGGGCATCATGACACCTCAGAAAGGGCTGAACCGGAATGATCTGGATCCGGGGGCCAGAAGAGCAGCGCTGCACCTGGTCAAGGATCAGAGGTCCTGCGGAGACCACCTGTCCTGCCAGGGACCAATCACTGCCCGGTTAACGGTGTGTCCCAGATACATTCAGACCCGAATTGAAGTCTTCCTACTTTCAGGCACGTGATGCTAGTCATATCAATTGGTCGTTGCAAAGTAAAGTGATATAAAATGAATGGTTTGTTGTAGTGATGTGCAATGGGCGTGGTTTTCTGGGCAGGATTTGACATTTGGCATAAAGGGACAATCAGCAGTCAAAACTATAACAATAATAATATTAATCCTTATGCCACGCTTGTAGAAGAATGAGAGATATACATGTGATAGTTGTATCCATAGTTTGAGGCTATACAGTATTTACTTTGTTTATAAAAGACTGTAAAACAAGATGATGCTTTGGGTTTTCTGTTGAGGACAGCCAAACTGGCCGGTCTTAGGGGTCCCCATGCAGAGTTTAAGAAAAAATATGTTTTTCAAATATAAATTTATTTGATTATCAGAAATAAATGATTAGCCACCGTGATCATAGTGCTATCGAGTGCTATCATAGTGTATTATGTAAATAATATACAGGGCTCATTATTATTCAGGATAGTAGTATACAGTACAGGATATTATTCACAACGATTCATTCCATTTCTGTAATCAGAAACTTTCCCTAAGATACTAGAAAGTACTTTTGGAATCAGGAGGTAATGTTCACAATCGCCAGAATCTGTAAAACCAGTTAAGTTTGGGAAAGGTACCAATGCTAAGTAATATCACTATAGGTGTATTTCATTTGAGCTCTACATTTTACACACTAATGACAACACGCCTGTCAGTGGTTCTGTCACCTTGACAACAAACCAGTCAGTGGTCCTTTCTCCTTGACAACACACCAGTCAGTGGTCCTGTCTCCTTGACAACACACCAGCCAGTAGTCCTGTCTCCTTGACGAACACAGTGGTCCTCCGATGGCAAACACGTGGCTTAACTCCTTGACAACATATCTAGTTTTAGAAGCATTTAATTCAGTCACTGCATTGGTGACTCAATTGATGAGGCGTTCTTAAGTCATTTCCAAAGCTTAGTGTCTGTTTTGCTATGTTTATTACTGGCATTGCTATGGTTTTACCCAAACAGTACGGCAAAGATGGCGCTTTAAAAAGCAGTATGTGTTTGGGTACTCTTATCAGAATATAACATGGAATATCTAGAACCATAAAATATTATCAATAACTATAGGTTCCTTAAACTGCTGACAGTACGAAGAAAAAGTATGAAATGTTAGCGCTCTATTTTAAGTGTGATAAATTACTTAAATGTAAATTATAATACATTACCAGTCAAAACATTGGATAAAGCTTCTCCTTCATGGTTATTTCTTTATTTTTTACACATTTTTAAATTTGACCCAGAAGGAGATCTTCATCAGATGACCTGGCCTCCACAATAACCCAACCTCAACCCCACTGAGAAGGTTTGGGTTGAGTTGGACCCCAATAACCAAACCTCAACCCCACTGAGAAGGTTTGGGTTGAGTTGGACCCCAATATCCCAACCTCAACCCCACTGAGAAGGTTTGGGTTGAGTTGGACCCCAATAACCCAACCTCAACCCCACTGAGAAGGTTTGGGTTGAGTTGGACCCCAATAACCCAACCTCAACCCCACTGAGAAGGTTTGGGTTGAGTTGGACCCCAATAACCCAACCTCAACACCACTGAGAAGGTTTGGGTTGAGTTGGACCACTAAGTCCAGGAAAACCATCCAACAAGTGCTCAGCACATGTGGGAACCTCATCAACGGAAGCATTCCAGGTTCCTATGCCATTAATCTGGTTGGGAGAATGCCAAGAGTTGACACTTTTTGGTTACTACTTGATTCCATATATGTTATTTCATAGTTTCGATCTCTTCACTATTATTCTGGAAAAAAGATAAAGAAATGCCCTTGAATGAGTTTGTGTGTCCAAACCTTGGCCTTGTACTGTATCCCAAAGCCACTTAGTAGGCCAGACACTTTTATCTAAAGCAGCTCACAGAGTAAAAATGTATGCTTGCTCTGTACATGTATATATTATCCCTGTAGGATTTGAAACCACGATCTTGGCCTGGCTTTAACGGACCCAGAAAGGATAATCTGGCACACAATCCAGACGGACCTAAAAACCAATGTCAGATCCTTGGAACAGGACCAGGATATGGAATATAGTGTACACAGAGCTGCATTACAGTTTCCATCAACTGGAACACATTCATTAGGGCAAAAGGTTTTGCAGTGGAAAATGAAAACAAGCCCTAATTACTGGAGCTATAAAATAAGGTAATCCGTTTCAAGTGATTTCCGTCGTCATGGTGCTTCCAGAATTATGGCCAGCTCTAAATTTAGATCAGGGCTATTTGAATATTAGAGCCTTGAGGTCTGGATTACTGGAGGTCTTCTGATCCACCTGATATGATCACCTGCAGGTGTCCCAGGTCTGAACCGGTCCGTGTTTAAAAGGAAACGACGAACGCCAGCAGAGGAACAGGCTTCCCGGTGCGGATTTGAATTCTCCCGGCCTAGACGGAGCTCCGCCGCTTGGCGAAGGCCATGAACGGGGCGAGGAAGTTTACCCCCGTGGATATGGAACTGATGCTGGAGCAGTGGCCGCAGACACACCCGACGTCCCCGACGTCCCCGATGTCCCCGACGTCCCCGGGCCTGTAGCTCTGGGGGTAGGCGGCGTTGCGGCCGGGGGTGAGCATGGCACAGCGCTCCATGTGCAGCAGGCTTGCCTCCGTCCCTCTCCTGGAGCCGACCTCGGCCTCACACTGGCTGCACAGCCACTGGTCAGAGTAGCTCAGCTCCGGGTCGCCTGTCATGGGGTTGGCCCCGCGGCCCGGCATCTTCTCCCGGCCGCGGTACCACAGGCAGGAGCACAGAGTCTGGAAGCCCAGCACGTCGCCGTGCGCGTCCTTCAGGCCACGCCCGGCACCCCCGAGGGCCGCGGGGGGGCAAACCGGGGCTGAGGCGGCGGGGCGTCCGTCCGCGTTCTTGCGCCCCCCGGCGGTGAGGAGGACCTTCTGCGCGGCGTCCCGCCGCTCGTCCTCGGTGTTCATCATCAGGAACCGGAGCACCACCAGGTTGAGGAAGGCCCCGATCACGGTGAGCCCGGTCAGGATGTAGACGAAGCAGAAGGCCACGTAGCGCGGGTCGTTCTGCAGCGCGTGGTCCTTCTGCAGGGCCACGTAGTCGCCGAACCCGATGGTGGTCAGCGTGATGAAGCAGTAGTAGTAGGCGTGGAAGAAGCTCCAGCCCTCGTAGCGGGAGAAGGCGGCCGCGCCCAGGCACAGCGTGGACATGCAGGAGAAGAAGCCGATGGTCACCATGTTGGCCATGGACACCTCCGTGTGCCGCAGGCCCAGGCACTGCTTGGCCCGGTGGAGCAGGAAGCGCACCAGGGTGTTGATGCGTTCGCCCAGGCTCTGGAACATGACCAGCGTGAGGGGAATCCCCAGTAGGGCGTAGAACATGCAGAACACCTTCCCCGAGTTCGTGCTGGGAGCAGCGTGGCCGTATCCTGACGGGGACGGGGGAGAGGAGAGAAGGGGGAGAGCAGATCATGGGGGGGGTTAGAGTCGGTTGGGCACCTGACTCTGACGTTTGTACGTGTCGAATATCATAGTGTCATTTTGTGATCACATTGTATACTATCGCTGTCTCACTACAAGGTTGTTAATCTTATCTAATGCTATTCACCATTGTAAAAAGGTTAGCACCCACACAAACACACACACGCGTTTATTTAGCTGTCTTAGGCAGCACACCTAAGTAATAGCCTTTAAACCTCAAAGCATTCGTAGCGTCAATACCCTAATATTTATGCCTACACTTAACCTAGCCCAAATGGCTGAAACAAATCCCAATTCTAAACCTAACCTTAATTGTACCTTTTGCCCTAAACCCCAAAACATAAGCTTTGAGATTGTCTTTTTCAAAACTGGGACAATAATTCTGATTTAATCACAGTTTACGGACATTTTCGCACCTGTTATATAGTTAACTTAAACACGCACACGCACACACTCAAAATATGTGAAAGGTAGACAACTGACTGGTATATGCTCACAAAAAACAGTAAAGTCGATCCCTGAGCAAAAATTAGTTTATCTTACCAATTGTAGTAATCACAGTGATGGCGAAGTAAAAAGATCCGGCGAATTTCCACTGCACGCCGGCTTTGTGCGGTTTCAGTTGCAACATCACGACCTCCAGCTCGTCAAAGTTCACTTTGCTTAAGTTGTATTTGAGCATTAGTTCATATTTCCTTTCATCCAGCTTTCTCTTTTGGCTTTTCTCCTGTTTGGATTCCAAGGTGTCGAAGACAGCTGCCCCGACCAGCAGGTAGGTAAAAATGCTGACGATCAGGACCAAGGTGCGTACGTTCTGTTTCTTCATCATAAAGACACGGTGGAGTTCAGTCGCGTGAGACAGACTGCTCGTCTTATAAGATACTATTGCTGGTTATTCATCTTAACACACTCCGTTGTGTCCAGAGGCTCCCATTTGTCGGGAGCCCGGTAGCTATCCTTTCAGAACCACCTCCACGGCGCAGTGGGATGTCTCGCCCTATTTGGACATCTCGTCATTTCAGGAGCATATGGATAAAGCTATTGTCTAACGTATTTCTGGGCGTTAAAGGCGCGCTAACGCACTGGACAGAATCTAATGGCCGTGTGGACAGTGACTATAACATAAACTGCACTCATTCTATATTGTCTAGACATCTCTGGAAAAAAATCAGAGACCACTGTACCTTTGTCTTTCCTTTGCAAATAATTTGATAAGTAAAGTTTTTAGTGAGGAACAGAAGGGTTTAAATTGCAGGGGTCTTTTAAATATAACCCTCACTCAAAATGTCCAGTGGTCTCTTATTTTCTTTCTGTGTTGTATATATATGCCATTGCCCAAATACATGTTTATAAATAGTGTCCTCCATCGTTTTCCCTCACCAATATTTACATTGTTTCAAAGAACATGCATTGTTAGCCTCCTGTTTGTGACAGGTACGAATAAATGGGTGAAATTTATGTATTTAATGACATAAGGCTATATTATTACATTTTCAGAGAAGTGAGTGATACAGTTTAGCAGACAAATGTGTGCCGTTTTAGGTTACACCACACACGTTGTTCAACCGATCGGAAGTTAATATCGCATCTCACTAAAACTCCAGAACTTTATTTTGTTCTGCCTGGCAGACATCTCAGCTCGGATGTCAGCTCACCACCTCAACCTTCACCTTGATTAAGACGAAGCTGCTCTTTGTCCTGGGGATGGCCTGCCCGCTGCAAGATCTGTCCATCTTGGTTGACAACTCCACAGTGGTCCCTTGACAGAGCGCAAAGAAACTTGGCGTGACACTTGACAAGAACCTGATCTTTTCTGCAAACATCGAAGCAGTGACTGGCGCTTCTAGATTCATGCTCTACGACTTACACAAAATATGATCCTACTTGACACAGGAAGTGGCTCAGGTTCAGATTCAGTTATTTGACATCTCCGGTCTGGACTGATGCAATGTACTGTTGGCTGGGCTCCCCGCTTGTGCCATCCAAGCCTCTGTCACTGATCCAGAACGCTGCAGCCCGTCCTGTGTTCAACCTTCCCTAAAGTACCCATGTCACCCAAAACATCCCCTTGAAGCCGGAGTCCGTTCAAATCTTCAGAAAACGTCTTAAAACCTACCTCTTTGCTGAGTATCTTAATAAACCTGTGTTCCCCCCACCACCCGTGAAAAAGAAAATGCACTTAACTTTGATTTCTCTGGCACTGACTTAGCCAACGAATGGCTGTTATAAAGGAAAGTGTACTTATTATGATTGTCTGATGTTGGTTTTTCAAGACACCCTGAGAGAAATGCAACGATTGTAAGTCACTCTGGATAAGAGTGTCTGCTACATTACTGAAATGTAAATGTAAAATGTCTTTAAATACAACGTATTCATTAGATATTAGATACCATTGCCATATATGCATGTATCAGAGAGGTCAGAATTCAGAGATTCACCTATCAGTCAAATTTATTTATGAAGCCCTTTTTACATCAGCAGTTGTAACAAAGTGCTTTTACAAAAACACCCAGCCTTAAACCCCAGTGAGCACGCAACAACAGGATTGAAGCACGATGGCTAGGAAAAACTCCCTATGGGGTTCGGATTCTAGGAAGAAACCTAGGGAGGAACCAGGCTCAAAGGGGTAGCCATAACTCTTCTGGCTGTGCAGGGTGATGTTTAAGAATACTATCAATAAATACTATCAATAAAATGCTCAACATTGTAATGAACAAACTTTCTAACAAGACCAAGTGACCTTGACCGATCTCTGCTTTACCAGAATCAGAGCTTGCACCGGAGTATATTTCACGATTGTTTTTACTTCTATGCTTCACGTCAGATTTATTAACACCGATCCTCTGGTTTGGTTAAGTTAGTATGGACTTGTGAGTTTGAGTTCCGACTGGAAGATTTTTAAGAAGTCTAACACAAATATGGATAAAACCAGAAAAGCCCTGGAGAACTATCATCTCTATTGTCTTCTTTTGCTAATAGTATTTAACATGTGAACAATATCGAGAAGATAGGTATTGACAGAGATGTTTCTTTTTTTTATCCCTTAAACTTAGTTCTGTTCCCTATACATAATTAATTAGTTACCTTTTTATTGTTCATTCAATTGCTTTTCCCAATGTGCATGTATATAATATCTGTATGTTTTTAATGTTTTTATTCTAACTGAAATACAGGTCTCTAATGCAAAAGACACAGAAGTGTTAGTTGTTTATTCTTTGTATAAAATAAGCATTGAATATTGTATAGCTGTAATTGTAATAATGCAATTATCCTTTTTTATTCCTTTTTTTGCCTTTCAACAAACAGTTTAAGCTGTTTTTAAATCATATTTATCAGCAGTGTTTCGTCTAGCCAGAACCTGTGTTGACCCTACCTGTTTAAACAGATACATTTTCCACGCTTCATATGTAGTTGTCTAGCAACGTAATTAGCTAAACCTCTTGTTGAGTAAATACCGGTTATCATTTACCACAAGCAGCACTCCTTTCAATAACAATTGATTGTTCAGTACCTGAGTGTCCTTGATTCAGGACACAGGGCTTTCCAGTAAATTCACTGGTTACACATCATCAAACACAAAAACATCCATTTTGATTTCAGTATTTTTATTGCGCAGCATGAGGCTAATATTATTTTATTTCCCAGCACGACAGTCTTAAGATATTGCATGATATAAACTTAATAGCAAATAGTAATAGTCAATCTGTTATTAAATATACAGCTGCAAATTACACAGAATGCTGTTGTTTAATGTGCAAAACACCCATAAGTATCCTTAACCCCTTTGTATGCATCCTCAATTGACAGCTCACACCCTACGAAGTGCTCAAGTTCTGGTCAAAAGTAGGGCACTACGAAGGAAAATAAAAAGCCATTATAGACAACAACTGTACTTAACATTAGACATTAAAAAGGAGTGACAACCATCCCCTCGGATCAAAACTACATAATAAGGAATGATTTACCTGTGAGTCAATGCAATCATCTATGAGTTCATCATGGATATATTTATAACGTTCATCCAATAATCCTTATTCTGATAATACAAATACAGTGGCTGAAAGACTCCGTTCAAGAAGCTTCCATAGTTCAGCAAAACAGTGACATGTACACAGGATTCTACAGCACAGGAACAGTTTGGTAAAACATAACAGAATTTGTAAATCATTTTCAGGATTAACATCTTGCACAAACTGTTCCTTTTAGGGGGGATAATTGGAGTTGATTGCGAGAAACTAAATTCAGTGTCATTGAATGCATAAGTGAAACCAACACTTTCTCTGCAGGAATTATTTGTTATCCTAGCAATTAAATGATCAATGATTTTTAGAAACGTTACAAATGATCTTTCTCAGTGTGTCTTTGCCTCATTAAGATAACCGTCGGGTTGGAGATGTTCGACATCGTGTCAAACGAAGATCAGCATTGCTTTCAGAAAAACCGGCGGAACGACAAGGAACATATTCTTGTTTTAGGGATTCCCGGAGGACCATTTCTCTTCTCTCTGCTATGGCCTCTATGTGGTCTATAAGGCCTCAAACTCGTCCACTCTCTGCTTGGTGTTGCCCATTCGGATCTGTCGCAGGGTCTTGTACTTGTCTCGGCCAGCGCGGACGTTCTCGCTGTGGAGCACATCGTTTTGGGTCTTCCTGGTATCGTCTCTGGTCTGGGCGAGCTCCGCACTCAGCGACTACAGTGGGGAACAAGGACACACGTTTAACAGAGGAGGAGGTTTACTGTAATGGTCTGGTTCCCATACTGGGGAGGCTCCTGAGAATGATCCTGGGGACGCTCCTGGGGACGCTCCTGGGGACGCTCCTGGGGACGCTCCCTGGGTGGCACAAACTGAGGGAAGTTGCTTTGAAAGATTCAGACAGAGAGATCATGAGGACCAGAGAAAGGTGAAGAAGATGTCACAATGACCACAGAGAGGTCTTGATGAGTTAATGATGACCACAGAGAGGGCATGAGGAAGTCATGAGGAACACAGAGAGGTCACGGGGAACACAGAGAGGTCAACAGGACCTCAGAGAGGTAAGGGGGAACACAGGGGGTTCAGGAGGAACACAGGGGGGTCAGGAGGAACACAGGGGGGTCAGGAGGAACACAGGGGGGGTCAACAGGACCTCAGAGAGCTCAGGGGAAACACAGAGGTCAGGGGGAACACAGAGGTCAGGGGGAACACAGAGAGGTCAGGCGGAACACAGAGAGGTCAGGCGGAACACAGAGAGGTCAGGCGGAACACAGAGACAGACCACCATTGGAATCTGACTCACCATCAGCTGTGCCTGGATGCGTTGGTTCTTCTCGGCCTCTGTGATGCGGTCCTCCTCCTGCCTGTGGTCGTGAATGTCGTGTTGTTGGAGCTCAGCGCTGTAGCTGCAGTCCTCCCCATTCTCCTCGTGGTCACTGTGGCTGCTGCAACTGCTGTCGGGTGAGGGCGGGGCCGCGGGGGGCGCCATCATGTGAAGCTCCTCCTTCGTCTTCAGAAGATCCTCCTCCACCACTCTAGCCTGCCAGTAGAGAAGCAGGAATATAATACACTAATGCATCAATGAATGCAAATTTGACCAATATTCAATGAATACGTTCATCAGTCGATCGTCCCATCGGTCAAATTGATTCTTTATCATGTCCACAGCAGTCTATGTTATGCTGGCAGGTGTGTTTGGTTTATGTTTAGGAGTGGATCCTTTAGAGTGGAGGTCTACCAGACACCCTGTTCTGTTCAGAGTGGAGGTGAATCAGACTCACCCTGATCTGTTCAGAGTGGAGGTGAATCAGACTCACCCTGTTTTGTTCAGAGTGGAGGTGAATCAGACTCACCCTGATTCATTCAGAGTGGAGGTGAATCAGACTCACCCTGTTCTGTTCAGAGTGGAGGTGAATCAGACTCACCCTGATTCGTTCAGAGTGGAGGTGAATCAGACTCACCCTGTTCTGTTCAGAGTGGAGGTGAATCAGACTCACCCTGTTCCGTTCAGAGTGGAGGTGAATCAGACTCACCCTGGTCTGCCAGTTCTCTGCCTCCTCTTCCTGGTTCCTCTTAGCCTCCTCCAGCATGGCGATCTTGGCAGTGTACTCCGCAAGTTCTGCAGCCTGAGACAAAAGGAAAAGGACAGAACACAAAGACCGTGTCAGAGCAGGAAAGTATAATGCCTAATAATAGATTGTTTTGAATATTGGCTTCCAAACTGTTCCGCCTACAATTTGGGTTAATCGTCTTGCTCAGAGAAGCAAGGGCAGATTTGTCAACTAGATGAGTGAAAATTTGAGGATTTGATCTAGATGAGGATTGGATCTAGACGAGGATTGGATCTAGATGAAGATGATTGGATCTAGATGAGGATTGGATCAAGCCTAACCATTACCCTTTAATATAAAAGAAAAATATTCTAAATACAGATAATGGTTCTTTGGAGATTCTTTAATTGTCCAGAAGTACTTCTTGAATGGCAAAATTGGTTCTACATCAAATAAAATGAACGGCGATATTCAGAAAATGCTGCCAACTAGTGAACATTAGTCCAATTAGAGGCAAAGCAACACTGATTCTGGCTAGTTATTTGATAACCATTTGGCAGTCATTTCATAGGGGTAGAAGCTGTGCAGATTGTTGTGGGTTATTCTGGAGGAGCTGGTACTGAATACCATGACTGCATGTATGGTCTACGCCATCACTTTCATGTTATATTCAAGTGGGACTCAAGGAACTCACAGTACTGGGAATCTATTCATTTCTAATGTACATGAAGACTGGGAAGTTCGGTCCAGCACTGTACATACCAGCCTTTCTTGACTCTCTTGCTGGATCTCTGCCCGTCTGGCCAGTTCATCTTTGGCTAGCAGAGCAGCTTGCCGCTCAGTCTCCAGCCTGGCTGCGTCTTTATACGCCCTTCTTCTCTCCTCCTCCAGGCGAACAGCTATTTCCAGCTGCTCCTGCAGGTCTAGTATGGACGGTGACATCCATTAAATGATCATCCGCTCGTTTTTGTGTAACCAGACAAGTCCGTTAAAAACACATTTCTATGTACAATGACTCCAGCGTCTGTAGCGTGACGAAGATCATACGTACGGCCACATTGATAAGGTAGATTCTTTCTCTGGGATCAAAGATCTTTTCACATATTTATGTCTTAACTTCACCCATGAAAGGAATACGTCTAAACTATTTCTCAATGACTGTATCTGTCTTTCACTCCAAAGGGCCCACCTGTTCCCTAGCCCCCTGATTTAATTACCCAAAGGTTTTTGATGCTGTGGAATAGTGAACATCTCTAATCTTCAGGGGGCAAGGAAATAACATTGGAATGCAGGCATATTCCGATTAGAATGCATGTCTAATAGGAAGTGAGTCAACCATTGATGGCAGTGTTTCAACACACAGTTGAGTCTGTAAAGGAAACGAGTGGATGATCATTGCCAAACACTGCCTTCATTTCAAATGTTCCGTGTCCATGTGAAGGCCTTACCCCTCTCTGCTTTCTTGGTAGTCTCTTCGAACTCATTAAGCCGCAGCATCAAATCCTTCTTCTCTCTCTCCATCAGCTCCTTCTCTCTCTCCATGGCCTCTCTCCTCCTTTTCTCGTTTTCCAGCTGGGCCCTGAGTTACGAGAGCAGGGATTCAGGATGTGAGAGTCTGAATCGACACTGTTCAAACCTCACAGGAGTAGTAACAGTATATGTTGGTATTACTGTATAGGTATTATTGTATATTTTAAGCATTATTGTATCTGTCAGTATTATTGTATATCTATTATTGTGAAGGTATCATTGTTTATTGTAGATATTGTAAAAGTATTATTGTATAATGTAGGTATTATTGTATATGTATTATTGTAAATATATAATTGTATATGTAGCTATTATTTAAAATGTATTACTAAATAATGCATGTATTTTTTATATCAAGGTATTATTGTAAATGTATAAATGTAAATGTTTTACTGTATAATGTAGGCATTATTGTGTATGTAGGAATAATTGTAAACGCATCACTACAAGGGTGTTACTTTATAATGTAGGTATTATTGTATATGTAGGAATTATGGTGAAGGTATTATTGTATATTGTAGGTATTATTCTATGTATGGTCCTCGTCTATTATTCTATGTCCTGGTCTATTATTCTATGTCCTCGTCTATTATTCTATGTCCTGGTCTACTATTCTATGTCCTCGTCTATTATTCTATGTCCTGGTCTATTATTCTATGTCCTCGTCTATTATTCTATGTCCTGGTCTACTATTCTATGTCCTGGTCTACTATTCTATGTCCTGGTCTACTATTCTATGTCCTGGTCTATTATTCTATGTCCTGGTCTATTA
>JACXGK010006511.1:0-28055 GCA_016801125.1 Novumbra hubbsi
GTGTCTTGTCTCTGCGTTCGTTATTGTCTGCCTGTTGCGTGTGAGAGCACCGAGGTGCTCTGTGGCTGCATTACCTAAAGCGCCACTTCTCTAGTATTCACTACCGGTAGAGTTACGGTCTACCGAGGTACATAGGAAATAAAACCTATTCGTTTCGAACGCCTACCTGCAGTTTGGTCTCCTTCATTACCACGTCACAGAGACACATTCCTGAGGCCGCAGAAGGAAGCCTTTCCCAAATGGATCTAGCCAATAACGCAACCTTGTTTTTGGTAAATGCAACAAAATAAAAGATGTAATAAAGATATCTTTATAGCATGCACAAGAAATCATGCTTGATAAAGCCGATAAACAGCACATACGACATAACGATATATACATATTCATACTGTAGATTATATAAATAATCTACTGCTAACGAATGAATAATTTGGGAGAGTACTAGCCTATCATGGATTTCACATAGGCATCAATGTCCCCTACTAATCTCTACTGGTGTGAATGTATAAAACAGTGTGGGAGCCTATATCAGCTTAGGTTAGTCCTGTGAACTGCTGCTCTGATTTATTGATGGATTGCTAGGCAAGTAATCATTAGTCAATTTCCTTGTTAATTAAATACTCGCTTTCCCCTCCCTGATGTTACCAGTGTAACATCATATCTCTTCACTGTAATCTGCGTTTATCCTTATAATAATAATAATACATCCTTTTTGTGATAAACAATGATAGGCCAGAGAATATATTACGAGACTGGTAATTAGAACAACCTTTCAGATTCAAATTTCGATAACAACTATTTATCCTTATTTTGCTGCACAGTTTCCCTCCGATGAATGTGTAGATGGTATCCTCTTGACCGTAGAATAAAAATACATCCATATTTTATACTAACAACCGACGAGAAGAGAGGCACTTTTTATACATTACTGTTTGATAAGGTTCCTAAATAGAAATCTAAGACAGAAACAGAGCCGTCCATGCTGTTTAAGTCTCCCACGTGAAGTTCCTGAAAAGCGAGCTTTGCTGAGAAGGCTGACAAGTTCACCACCTCTCCATGACTACCAGCCTTCCCGTCTGTGATCACAAGGGGAAGTGACATGTGTTTAGTTCAAGATTTCGACCCTCACGGTACCTAAAGCAAGGGCAAAGCAACGCTTTTGATGGAACAAACCTGCAGGCGGCCTTTTCTGGTTTGGTGAACAACAATTTGTTCAACACAGCATAAAGAGATGAAACGATGGCTTAGTCTAAAATATGTTTCTGGGAAGCGCAACGCTTCACAGTGACCAGTATTCTACCATCATATCATGGGATGTTTGTTTAAATGTACACACCCAGGAGGCTTTTATCATCAATAACATGTAATACTTATTTGTATACATGCAACCATGGGTGTGTATGTGTTACTGTGTGTGTGAGAGTGTGTGTGTTTTGGTGTGTCTAAATATCAGGCCCAAAGACAAAGGCAACATCAAACTGTTTAAAAGCTCCAAATGATAGGTGTGCTGTCCACATGGAACACGAATAAATAATTAAGTGACATAAAAAAGTAAGGCTGAATTTTAACTACATTGAGCTGGAGTTATCCCTTGTGGAGAGGGTTTGGGGTGTATATGTTTGGAATAGAAAGTCTCTCTGAAAGTCTATTTTCTTACTTGGGTCCAATTAAGTGCAATTTTCGAGACGAAATCAGCACTTGTGACTTACGGGCAATTTTCTGCATTGGGACTTCCATTGCAAAAAATCCATAGAGCTAGGTGTATCTTTTGATGTCGGTCTACTTGATCCTAATGAAATACATAGTAGACCATGAGCACCTGAGTACACATTATTTGTCAAAACCGTGAAGCAATTTATATGTCTGGGGCATTTTCCTGACATAGGTACACTTGTCTCCTTAGAGGATAGTGATGCAAATGTGCCCTCAACTGCTGCATGACGGCTGGAAAGTTCCAGAACCTTCCAGTAACAGCCAGCAAGGCCAACCCCGCCCCTCCCCATCAGCATCCAATCAGGACCTAGGCATAACTAGGCTCCCAGAGAGCAGGCCAGTCGTGCTGCCCTCACTGCCGTTGGACAGAGAGACCTCCACTAGCTTGCCAACGGTACCCTGACTGCTGTTAGGTACCCGGGATGAAATCCTCAGACCCATCGTCAGAAATTACCCTGGTGCAGTGGGCCCTGGGGTCCTACTGGTGCAGGACAATGCCTCATGTGGCCAAAGTGTGTAGGCAGTTCCTGGATAAGAAGGCATTGACGCCATTGACTGGCCCTCACGTTCCCCAGACCAGGATCCAATCGAGAACCTCTTATGGTCATTATGTATCAGTGCATCCAAGGCCGCCAAGTAGTGTCCAGGAGGTTACTGACGCCCTGATCCAGGTCTGGGAGGAGATCCCCCAGGACACCATCTGCTGTCTCATCAGGAGCATGCCTCATCAGGGATTGCATACAGGCACTTGGGGGCAATACAAACTACAGAGTCACATTTGGAGTTGCTGTGAGGAAGTTGGATTTTGATTGAAGTACCTGTTAAAAACATTTTACGCTAGAAGAATTGAGTCATCCGGCAAGTCAGTAGGGCCCCTACACAGACAAGATTTCACTTAGGGCCCCCAAAAATCTAGAGCTGGCCTTGCATACTTCAACTTCTGTAGTTCTCATCTAACTCTCAAAGAAAATTAGATGCATTGCATCACCTGCGTTTGAAGGCAAACCAAAGGCAGAGCACATTACCATAACAGCAGGATATTCATGATCTACCTTCATGATAGTTGCATTATGAGCTTCATTCTTTACCCCCCACAGAGACTAGTAGGCAGGACACCTCACTTCATGAAAACAAGAGTTGCTGTAAATCCATCTGCTTTCACTACATAAACAAATAAACTGTGGGGGCATAAACTAAAGAACAGGAGGGCAAGGTTTCAGAGCCAGAGGTCTAAATGGAGTTTTTTCCTCCAGGGTAGAACAGTTTTTTTGAAAATCACTTGCAATGCATAGATTGAATAATATTGTTGACAGCTTAGAGACCAACGACACACAGCCAAATAATCAAGACTTCTTTGTAGTTCATATTCTCATTAGCTGGAACTGGTTTGAGATGCTGAGTATGTCTTGGCATGTCCCCGTTCCAAAAAGCATGGCCATTAGAAGCACCGCAAATAATTGCCTGGAGAACACTTACACCCTGGGGGAACACTTACACCCTGGAGAACACTTCATGCTTGGAACTTTCCAGCGCTTTCCACATGTAATCTTGGCGTAGCTATTATACATTTAAACGTCTCATCTCATATCACGGAGCATCGAGAACTCAAAAAGAACCTGCATCTTTTAGGATGCAAAGCACTGCAAGCTACCTCGACTGAAGACGAATCGATGTAAACTTTAAATGAATGAGCCATCATTAAGTATGTAACCTTCCATTTGGCAGAAGGTCAGGTCTTTTCCCCCTCTTCTACAGTTCATCAAGTAATTATCAAACTGTGTGAGTGTGTGTCAGTCCCCACCCCAACACACACATGCACACACACACACAATTCTCTAGCCCTTTAGCACAGCAATCAAAACAACAGCAGTCCGTCAGAGGCGTCCTCATGATCCTCAGAATAATTCCACCACTAAGAATAAATGAATAATTTACCAGGGCCCATCTTAAACATTCAGAGTGGATTTCACAGCCATGTTGCGTGCTCTTATTTCCTTTTTGGAATTGACTGAAACACCTTTCAAGCAGGACTCCTGAGTGCCAGTTCATTACGAGATCTCACTCTCTCCCTCCCCCTGTGTCTTACAACCTCTCTTCCCTCTCCCTTTGTCTCCCACCTGTCCTCATAACTCTCCCCATCTCCTCCTCTCTTTTTCTGGGAAACCATATGTGACAAAACCCCCCCACCCAAGTCTTGCTCTCCTGTTTGGTTTTGCGTAGTCACGGAGCGGAGGGGGAAAGGTGGCCTTTTGTTTGTAAGGCAAAGTATCACAAAGCCTTGAACAGCGGCAGTTAGAGCGGAATTGATTTAACACGGGCCTGCACCTTTAGACTCTGCATTGATTCAATTCTCGTTGGATCTCAGCTGACATCACATCCAACGAACACAAACAAACATTCCTGGTGGCGTTGTCGTTGGTGACCTTGGGATGGATGGGTTACGTTCACCCAGTAATAAAGTTCCGACCTTTTTTACTCTTTGAACCTTTAAGTCCAATCAGATTTGACACAAACCAATATAACCTATGACAGGGACAAAGCAATGTTGTCAATCAATCATGGAGGTTTATTTGATACTTCCTTTTTTTTATGCTCAGGGGCGTTTTGATATATATGTTTTTTGATTTGTATATCAAGTTGTTTCCAATGGGCTACTAACACCTGCTGTAAGAAAGTAGGCAAAGTGGGACTGAAATTATAGAATCATCATCAACAGTTTCACTTTCATTTCATTTGGCGCAAAGTTAGTGCTCATTCATTTAAAAAGATGCTATTTGAAAGATTTCACCATACAAGCGCAGAAAATATTTCATTAAAGTGTAGAGGGTATTAGGAACATATGTTGTTCTAAATGGAGTACATTCCAATGATTTTCTATTGGCTGTTTTCATCCTCTCTAATTGTGTTGCTAGGCTCAAAGAAATACACTTTCAAGCGATGAAGGAACACACAGCGTGAAATGGTCCTGACAATCAAGCATTGTGCCCATATTTATCCTTTAGGATGCTCTCCACAAATAGTAATACTAATAGTAAGCTAATGAGATAAAATGAGAATTCGAAAGCACACATTTTATAAAGAAAGCATTATATTCTTACCACAGGTGGAATACACTATAAAACAGTCATTACAAACTATGTAGCTAGATAGTTGTACAATTACCAAAGCGATCTAGACTCAGTACTCTGTTTCCGCGATTATGCTGTTAGAATTTTGAGGACTGGATTTACCAAATAAAGGTATAATAAATAAAGGTAATAGCTTAGAACTTTTAGAGACAATATTTTTGTGTTTAATAGACAATAATAAACGTAGTCATTAAGAGATTGATGAATGTGGTGAACAGACTTTTCAAAGCAAAAGTTACTTAAGTTTAGTTGTTTCAGTGTAAAGTATTTTGGAGCTGGATTAAGGTAGATTCAACAGTAATCATTCCTGACCCTAGGTTGCACAAGATGTTTTTCTAGAATCAACATTAATAGCATTTTCCACATGGTATTACCACACACATGCAGACACACACACATGCAGACACACACTTGACGAATGACCACCGCTGTAGCACTCTGTCATTAAGTTGACAGAGTGAGGGCTGTGGATTTATACTCTGAGGCAAGATGGAGTTCACCTTATCCAAATTGCCCTCTTTTTATCCCCTGACAGTTCATGTAGACCTGCACGGATAAATATTATCTCGGAGGAACAAAGCTTCCCTTGTTATTAATGATTATAGCTCCTTTCCAAAATACACACTACTAGATGCCATTCAAACATGTTTAGACCTCTACCTTGTTCTGTACAAAATATCACGTGGGCATTCTGGGAAATGATAACTAAAAAAGGTTACAACTGCTGAATAATTTAAAGGTAAGATCCACTGTAAAACATTATTTTGGGTGTTTGGGCAGTCTACCTACATAAGCTGGAGCAATTGGAAAGGTTTTGGACATAATTATACAACATCAATTTCATGCTGGTAGTTACACTAACAACGTCAGTGTTTGATGGGTCTGCTGGTCACTGCTTGCTGCTTGTTTTTTATCGCAATCATTGTTGCTTTTGGATTTTGACAATTCCTCAATTACACCAGTAGGTAGATGGTTGTCCTTGTGTCCTTGGTCTATAGTAAATGAGAAAATATAATATGTATAAATATTAATTCTGTTTAAAAGACAACTCATTTGTAGGATCAGTTACATTTTGTAATCGTATGATATCACATACATTCTGAATAATGTTCTTACTAAGTATAACAAATTATGAGCTGTATCATATCAAACAAAATGGGTGATATAGCACAGAATTGGATGACGTAGAACAAAATTGGATGAAGTCGCACAGAAGAAGTGGGGACCCATTTTAACTCGGGAGAATCATGAGTACCACTTTCATAACTGTTGGCTTTAATTATACAAAACCTTCACAGAGCATCTTTAATGGAGCATAAATATGGAAATGGTTGAAGCTCTTAAACTGTCAAATAAACTGATAAATCGTCTGTTAGAAATGACAGAAATATGCTGTACTACCGAGATAAAACAACTAGCACTGCAAAAGGGACTTGTTATCATGTTCAGTACTGTTGCAGAACTGTCCTCACATTTCCGTGTGGTATGTAAATTTAAACTGTGGCTGGTTTTGCCAAATACAGAAACAAGTAGCTGAAATGACAGTCCTTTAAGCTGGATTTTCGGGCCCCACATCTCCATACAAATTGACTGAATATTTCATCAAGAATAAATTCTGATGCATGCGCCTCTACTGTCTTAGACAAAGTCTTAAGCAGAGGAAATTGATTAATGGGGGAATGAACACAGACAGTGATTACAATGTGTATCTGCTAATAATTCATACAGTTTAAAACTATCATTTGGATGGTTTATGTCCCTACATTCTTTCCCTATTCATCTGTTTCTTTTTGAACATTTATCTTCCTTCGCCTCTCGTCCCATCATCCCTCCATCCAATGTCAAGCGTGTAAATAATTCAATTACCAATAGTTTGCAGCCCACTGCGGCTCATTTAGCCGCTACACTCTCAGAGATCAATCTTCCCTTCCTGAGCGCGAGCGAAGGAACCGAGGGACGTAGGGAATCACATTTGGCTGGTGATTGTGTTCCTGTTCTGTTCAGCTAGCGGCCCGGTACCATTCATGTTCCCACTCCTCCTCTCTCTCTTCCTCAGTCTCCCTCCTCTCTTCTCCATCTCAGTCTATCAGTCTGGACCCTGTTTTCTCTCTATCTCTCAATTTGTACCCGTCTCTCTCCCTTAGTTATCTGGCTATATTGTATATCTCCAACTCTATTCAATTTGCTTATTGGAATGATGTAAACATTTACATATTGCCAATGCACACACTGGGGAAAGGTACTAATTGAATTGATCCCATAAGAAATTATTTTGTAACATAATTGAATTAATAATTATCAAGATTGTCCGCAGGACAACTAGTAGAATAATTATCAGACAAGACAAGGCAAAACAAACATTACAACATGAAATGAGTTTGTAAGAAGTGTTCCTCTGGAGGTCTTGTATCTCCTGGCTTTGTCCTCCCTCCAATCAGCCATTTCTCTCTGTCCCTTCCCCTTGCTCTCCTACACACCTCTGTCTCTCCTCACTTCCTCTCCACTCCTCTTCCCCTTGCTCTCCTACACACCTCAGTCTCTCCTCACTTCCTCTCTCCTCCTCTTCCCCTTGCTCTCCTATATATATGTCTCTCCTCCTCTTCCCCTTGCTCTCCTACACACCTCTGTCTCTCCTCACTTCCTCTCGCCTCCTCTTCCCCTTGCCCTCCTACACACTTCTGTCTCTCCTCACATCCTTCCTCTCCTCTTCCCCTTGCTCTCCTACACACTTCTGTCTCTCCTCACATCCTCTCCCCTCCTCTTCCCCTTGCTCTCCAATATACCTCAGTCTCTCCTCACTTCCTCCCCACTCCTCTTTCCCTCACTCTGCCTCACCCTCTCACTCACAGACACGCTCTCCCCACCTGACCGAGAGAAAGATAAGCATCAGGCGCGATGGAGGATGCAGGTTCAAATCACACAACATTAATCAAACCCGTACGGAACAAATGTTTAACAAACTAATTGGTTGGAATTAGATTAAATTACCCAACAGTCCTTCGATGCAATACGATCCAGCTGCCCTGTGGTGAACCCTAAAACTGTTTGCCTGGAAGATTTACAAATGTCGGATCCTAAAACATGTAAGTAACTGTCAGAACCACCATTAGGGCGGAATAGGGAATGCAAATTCAGAGTAAACACCACTTGGTAAATCATCCGTCAGAACGCGAATGCACCAGTATTCCCATGTATGCGTGTGCGGGTGGCTTCGTTAGCTAACGTCGTCAGAAGGGAGCGCAGAGTGTGATATGCTGTTGTGATGAGAGGGCTTTGTCTGCCCTGATCACTGCCAGTGTTACAGCATCTCAGTATGACAATCCGGGAAATTAGAGCTTTGTTGCTTTGGTAAAACCCCTTCAGGAGACATGCTTAGATATGCACCACTGCAGATGTCTGCACCAGCCTCCCCTAGCGTATCTGACCCCTTCTCCCTGCTGCCTTCTCCTTTGGGCAAGTCCTCCCTACACCTCCGTGGTTCTCCTCCACCTGCTCTTGTCTTCTCCCCACAACTCTGAACCACCTACTGCTTGCTACAGCCTTCTCCTCCACCACACATCCCCTCCATCCTGCCTTCTCTTCCACCACACATCCCCTCCATCCTGCCTTCTCCTCCACCACACATCCCCTACATCCTGCCTTCTCCTCCACCACACAGCCCCTCCATCCTGCCTTCTCCTCCACCACACATCCCCTCCATCCTGCCTTCTCCTCCACCACACATCCCCTCCATCTCCCCTTCTTGTTTCTACACCTCCTCTCTAAACCTCCTGCCTTGTCCAACCTACTCCCCTTCCATCTCACTTTCTGTTCTCTACACATCCTTAATTCACCTGTCTTTCCTCCCCTCATCTCTTCCCAAACTCTTCGATTTCTTTCCTCCTCTTAGACCCTCCTCCCTGTTCCCTCCTACACACACCTCTCTGCTGACTTTCATTGCCTAAGCCTCCATGCCCCTCCTCCTAACACCTTCTCCCTAAACCTCTTATAATCAAAAAAGCCCGGAGCCTGCTGCTCAGATCTCACATCTGCACTAACTAAACCATGTCAATTCCTTGTGGGGGTCCGTGCTGTTCCCCACATAATAATAAGTGCTTCACTTGGGGAGAAAATACTCCAGGTGTCGGTATGTTCGGTATGTTCATCTTCGTCCCAACTACATGACCATTTATTTGATAATCTAAACAATTGTGTTTCCAGCGTTGTCACATGTTTGTCTCCGCCGTCCGGTTTTTGGTCAGATGCTTTAGCTGCTAGGCCATTTGTTATGTCAGAGGTTAAGGACCTACCTGCTTATGAAATCAGGTTTTCCTCTCCTCTATTTTGTTCTCTCTCCCGCTCCTCTCTTTCTTTCTCTCCCCCTCTCACTTTCCTTTCTCTCGCTCTCCTCCAGCACACTCACACCGGCACTCACATGCTGTGTGGGAACAGGCACGCGTGGGGAATCTCCGTTGCGTGCTCCTCAATCTCCTTTTGTAGGAAAGGTTCAGAGTGTATTGACCTGAGAAGCCGACACAGAGTGGAATGCGAGTAGACACATATTCACTAGTTCCCATAAACTTGGAAAGTGGAATTACAACATGGAGTGAACGCCTATCTACTTTGCCCATGAAACTACTGTTGGCATGATGATAATTATCACAATTAGGAGGTTGGGGACACACTGTGATTACCCTCAAGACTGAACATCTAAATCAACGGAGTTGCTAAAGAAAGTGTTCTGGTAGTACAATTATAATTTATCTGGACCCTTCTTTATTAAATGACGGTGTGGTATAAATTACGGTTCTTTGCAGGTTGACAAATCAGTTTTAGATTGTCCCCACAACACAAAATAATGTAGCCCGTAACGCAGCGGTAGACACATCACGGCATGGGCCCGTGGTCCTTGCAATGTGGAACACAGGTATAAATGGTTGGCTAAACCAGTTTTAAAAGTAACTTTTGAGTGGAGAGTTTAAAGGTATTTGTTCGTTAATAATATTTGTCACTTGTATGAGTCGTAGTCACCGGAAATAATGACCTGACTATCCAGCAGTCTATGGAAAAATAAGCTGACCAATCAACAGTCTGCAGAAGGATGAGTTGGAAAATCAGCGGTCGACAGAAGGATGAACTGGCCAATCAGGAGTTCACAGAATGATGACTTCGGAATGCTGGCCAATCAGCGTTCTACTCGTGTTCATTGCATTGAGGATTGGTTCGTGTCATTACGCGTCGCCTGATTACATTTTGTATGTGCTCCAATCCATTTCTCTTTTATTGTGTTCTGCGGAATCTTGGGAACTAGGCGACATAAGCCATTACGACTAAAATATACCTGAAACCGTCCGGAGTCAGTGGCTGATATCTCGTCACATAGAATCACCATGACCAGCTACAAACTCATAAGGAGTTCCTGAGTCTCTGGAACACTATCAAAATCACAAAAAATCACCCTCATCAAGTGTACTTACAAATACATTTGTTAGAAAATAACAGTTGGAACTAATGAAAATAGATACATTTAGGTACATTTAAAAATGTGGTACATTTTGTAGAATCTGCTTTTATGCACAATAACAATAAAGGCAATAGTCATATCACATACTTCTCCATAATTTTTTCCGGAAAGCTACATAGGTCATAAAACCCTGTATGTATTAACATAATTAATTCAAACATGGTGGAAGGACACCTATTTCATTCAAATTATAAGTAATTGAATCAATCTGGAATCACTTGTCCGTTTTTCTACCTATATTGCAATACCCAAAAGGCCATAAACATGAACCGGTAATGGTATCTATTTCTAGAAAGTTCTGGGTAAAAATGGTTGTAAATTGCTGAGATGTATTCACTTCAGAGGACGCAAATTCCCATAAGTGGTCTGAATATTATGAGAGAAAACATTTTAACAACACGGAACAGTATGGGAAAGGGCTTAAGGATTCAAAATCTTTTTTTTACATTTAAAAGGGGCATTCTACTCCCAGAAACAAGCCTAGGAAACCTGGTAAAAGGCTGTGTTCTATTAGTATTATTATAGTTTTTGCTATGATTTCACATTTACATTGTTGTATAACAAATCAAAAAAACAGGTAATATAGATTTGAGGAATCACAGACACAATCAAAGAGACTTTTAAACAATTAATTGCACTCCCTATATCCTGATAAAGTTAGTGTTTTTGTTTTGTTTTTGCTGTATAGATTACGTTTAGTTGGCTTTGGACTAACATTTAAACTATGTCATGGCGGCAGTAAGTGTATTTTACCTAGTTAATGTTTTTTTACTTGGGCCAATGACCTCTTCAACTTTATGGCCTTAAAAGAGATGGGTTTGGGGAACGGATGGGTTTGGGGAACGTAGCACAGATGCCTAATTTTGAATGATGGTGTCAACACACCAAGAAACACAGCTTTTACAGAAAACATCACAGTACTACAAACCCATGTATCGGTAACTTTTATGAAACCACATGTTTATGGTATGTTAAGATATTAAACTTTTTATCAACCTAATACAATTTGAAGAGTGGTTGTCCTAATGTTTAACCATTTTGCTCTGAAAATATAGTAAAACTAAAGTTGGAAAACAGATGCTCTTCATTTGTCTTAATAATTGTAAATAATTGTGACATTTGACATATGTCAGGCATTTTGGATAGAAGACTTTAGATTCTGTCTTAAAAAATGAGTATGTGTGACGTTCTGTTGAGAAACAGTTATTCACTTGAAGAAATTGTTAAAAGTGATTCAGTAGCAATGTCTGTCTCTACTCTAGTGCGTAAAAGCTTGTAACAAAACATTTTGAAGGAAAATCGTTGCTACAAATGCATAATTGGTGGTACAGAAAGGATGGGCAAACACATTCCAGCTAAGCTAGCTAAGCAAAATAATATTTACAATGCCATGACTAAATGCCCTTTAGTCAGCTCCCCACAATGTTATTGGTAACAGGACATTCACTCCATTTAGCTAATGGTTTTGCTGTTGTTGACGTAGAACGATTCATGATAAAGGGCTATAAAAAACATCAATATTGTTTTTCAGCTTAATCTTACATTAACATTTTTTGAGAATTCTAACCTTTCATAGATACAAGAGATAAAATACTCAAAGGAAAAATGAATTCTTATTCAAAATATTTCAAAAATTGTCTAACACGGTCATTGGCATCTATAATTAATTCTTATTACCAAAATCTAAAGAATGTCTCGTTATGTCTCTTTATAAAAGTACTTTTTACAGCAATTGCATGTTTGAATATTCTTTTTTTATTATGTAAATGTAAGCTACATTTTAACTACACTCACAGATATTATTTACAGCGACCTTTGGGGCTGTTGAGGTCATCTGCATTGCTAATGGACAAAACTGTATCGAGTTTGCACATCTGGTTAGGGGGATTTTCTTCCATTCTTCCCTTCTCAGGCACTGTCAAGTTTGAAGGAGAGCGTTGATGATCAGCAATCATCCAGATTCTCTCCAGATTCTCAGTGGGATTCCAGTGGAGCCTTTGGCCGGACAACTCAAGGACTTTCTTGCTCTGAAAGTCTTCCAATGTTTCCTTGGCCGTGGGCCTGGGGTCATTGTCCTGGCCTGATGTAAATCTGGTAACTTGTACTCAGGATCTGTAACCAGGATCTCATCAAGGATATTGTGAAGATGGAAGGGTTCTGGGGGCAGGTGCAGGAGTCAATGAAGTTAAATGCCACAAAAAAAAGAAAACAACAGTGCAACAAATGGAATAAAAATCTATATTTCTATCTACCTACATATCTATCTATCTATCATTTATCTATCTTTCTATCTACCTACATATCTATCTATCTATCTATCTATCATTTATCTATCTATCTTTCTATCTACCTACTTACCTATCTCTCTATCATCTATATATCATCTATATACTGGTAAGAGTTAAAAAAAGTCCTCAAAATAACTTCTATATTATAGTTTTATTATTATTAAATCGGCATGTCTGTACACAGTAAAAAAGGTTAATGTGAGCGTGAGGCATGGCCAAATTCATGAGAACGATGCTGAAACTCAGATTACAGAAATGTAAATCATGACTGTCACAGAATGGCATCAGAGGTCCTCTATCTGCACTTTAGAAAAATTCGTCCTATGAATGCAATTCTCTTTGTAGTATCGAGTCCTTAATAGGTACACAAAAGCAAAACGCAAATGTCCTGCTACTTACGGCCCAGTGTGCTTTTCTAACAATGGCTTGTGAAAATCATTAAAAAGAAAAAGTGAAACGCTTTCATTGCACACGTTTTACAGTCATACATTAGTGTATGTACAACTGTGCTGTCAGTGGTATCCATACCAACTGGCTTTTTGCCTGCTTTTCGCTGTTAGCATTTAAATGTAATTGTTATTCATTGGATTAATTCAAATTGCTATTGGCATTTCTTGGGCAAGCTGCCAGTTGGCATTTCTCGGGCAAGCTGCCAGGCACCGTAGACAGCGATGGCACAGCCCCATAGCACTGAATTTAGCACCATCACCTGTCTCATTAAGATAAACAAATTCACACGATAGGCTACACTTGCAACCTACCTGCCGGACCAATTTACATAAAAGGGAATCATTATGATTATAACACTTGCTACGGAATAATTTATTTCAATCCCCGACTACAGAATGCTATGCCAGCTCCACCTCGTCTGTCCACCTAATGTTTTCTGGATATGAGGCCAACAGAATATGCTTGAAATTCAACCTGCAAGCAGAGGGACAGTGAACTAGCTGAATTTTGTTTTACCTGTCAGTTTGTTTTGTATATCCATAAACAGTATGATGACGCGCAATTTCTCAAATTTCAACAAGCGTTCAAGCGCCGGTCCTGACAAGAACATATGGTCTGGCACCTGAAACAATGCTGCAAACCAATTGCTAGACTTGAAGAACAGGAAAATAATGCCTATATTATTTTAATCTGGACATTCACTCTTCTTACTAATGTGTATTTCTTGTTGCCCATGGTGTACAGCGATTGGCCTCAACTTGGCTTCTAACCAAAATGCTCCCAGATTTGTTATCGGCTTTGGAACTACGACTAAATCAATGTTGTATAGATTGCGGTTCACAAAGCGCAACCGCAAAGCAATGACAACATTACGCTGCGCATCGTGACTTTTCATCTCTCGCTATGCGGCAAATCTAGTTATTTGAAACAGCCTTACGTGGCAAAAAGTGTTTCATTGTTTCATTTGCAATAGAAGAACATATTTCAGTAAAGAAACGAGTCTCAAGTAAATGATCTTCGCCTATAACTTTCCGCAGACCTTTCAAACGCTCTACAGCTCCTATGCGCTAGACATCCTAACTGATGTAAACGGACATAATTTGCATGGTATGTATCGTGACGTTTCTAACATTGGCCTAAAACAACCTTGTTCAGATCGGAAACATGATTTTGGGATTAAAATATTGTGCCAAAAAATCTTTAAGAGAGCAGGCAATTGTGTTATAATTTCGACAGCACTAGTATAATTTAAAATAAGTGATATAGATAATGGATGGTACTTTTAAAAGTGTTAGGACCGCATCTTTAATTACAAATTCAGGTATTAAGGGAAAAGGGAATGTTAACTTTTAGGATGTTAACAAGGCAACACTCCATCTTAACTCCACCCTTTACTGTATTTGCTGAATGTGCCCAAACATGTTTTACTGATCAAGACCAGTATAGCACACCTAGTTCCAGGCAACTCTGTCTGTTATGCCAGGTTTGTGTTGCATGTAACAAATGCATACTTATACTTATCATTCACTGTGAAACAGATATGCCCATTTTAGTTGTGGTAGAGTGTCTCCTTTAAGGTGTGACTTCCCTAATGGGTAATTTGTGGAGGCCTTGCCATTCAAATGTCAAAAGAAAATACCAGAACAGAAGCTGCCAAAACTAAAAAAAGATCTATGTTTAATCTATTACTCCAATAAAACGTCTGGACACAGTGGACAGACAAGCTTTGTAGGGGGAAATGGAATTAATTTGAATGCTAAACTAAACCAATATTTTCTTGTGTTTCACATTCTATGCGGAGTAGTGATGTTTTCCCTTCAGGCTTCAAAGTAGCAGATAGCAATACAATATCAGGACAAGGCCATTAGTGAAGCCTTCAGTGCTGGCGACACTTTTGACCAGTTTGATTAGAGGATAGGGACCCCTCCCTCCCACACACACAAACACACTCACATTAACTTCTGACAGACACACAGTACCTGCAGGCTTAAGCCCGAAATCATCATACACTCCTGAGACACCGGCCATTCATTTCTGAAGTTCTGGATCCTGACGTCCCGTACAGAGGACATATTATATAAACCAAATTAATATAGAAAAAAAAGTTAATATTACTGTGAGCAACACATCTGAGCAAACTTTTTCCCACTGGGTCTCAGGAGGATATTGCCAGACCAACTTATGTCTGTAATATAACAAGTCCACAAAACAGTGGCCGAGATGCACAAACAATAAACCGTTCCAGCCAAATGGAACCTTACTCATCCGCTCTGCGTGTCTGGCATTGCACCAAACAATATATATATATATATATATATATAGATGTTTAATTAATACAGTTGTATCCCGAAGTTACTGGATTACCTGAAAACATTTGAAAATAATTACCCTAACAGTTTACTTTTCGATAACTTTTAAATTACTTTTTACTTTTAAAAGCCTATTATATCTTTTTGTATTCAAAATCATGCACCAAGCATAGCATTAGCATAACATGTTATTTCTAAGTCATAGCATTAGCATAACATGTTATTTCTAAGTCATAGCATTAGCATAACATGTTATTTCTAAGTCTGGGGCTACTGTGAAAGCTTAAAGATCCTTTATAATTCACACAATTGGCAATAATCAACGTAAAAGAAAGTCAAATGATATTTTCAGTAGATTGTACCTGCTCATAATCCCACTATATTTTTTACGGTCAACTTCGATAAGTGTAAAAGAAAATGTATAACTCAAAGCATTATTGGTATTCTCTCCATGAAGGACCATTCCAGATATGTTAATGTCCAACCTAAACCAGTGACATTACTTCATCATTGATTTTGGGTTTGACAATTATAAACTGGGCCCAGTGCCAGGAGAACCGGATCATTTTCTTCCAGTGACTTCTCGGTGGATTATGCTTTTCTAGCCCCCACTAATAAAATTAAGCTCTTGGGTGCCAACACCCAATATAGCTGGTGTAATGCAATGGACCAGCTATATTGGACATTTGGGCAGCTATACATTTTAAAGAATGCATGTTAGTAGACCATTCTAAAAAAGGTATCTGAGAATTCTACAGTAAAAGACATGCGGAAGATCAATGTAAAAAGATCGAGAAGATAGTCTAAAACGATAAGGAAATGCATGTGTTATATAACAAGACGTGCATAAAACACGCACCAAGGAAAGGCAGGGCCTTATGGGATTCCTAGCTCATTGAGGCCACATTGTCGCACACTTACTTGAGGGGGCCACTGGAGGGTTTAATAAACCCCTTACAGCCGTGATTATTGCTCCCTCGGCTTTCGGAAGCTTGTAGTAATGGAAGAATCTCACGTGAACCCACAAATTGAGTGCCGAGGTCAGAGGGGAAGTGGAAAATGTTCTTCTGGGATTTATCCTTGATTTTATTGGTAGGGCACAGGCAAGCACAATGCACTGAGAATCTTTTCACTGCCTATTTTGTCTGGCTCTGTTCTTTTTCTGTCTAGCCCTGTGCTTTCTGTCAGGCATATTTTACAAACAAAACAGGATCCAGATTCGGGGGATTGTTTTTTAGATAGATCAATGTCGCAAAGAGATCAGTCAGACTCACCCGAAAGAATAGAAATGCAACGCAATCGTTTACCATAAGGGTATGCCACTTCTGGCTAAAGATGCACTTAGGTGGAGAACAAACAAAAAAAAGAAGTCTCTACCGAACTGAGTTGTGAAATAAGACCATAAAACAGCAGGAACACCCCAACACTATATGGTCTTTGAACTAGATCATTTACCTTTGTAAATGTTATGCTTCATGAGACCAGCAACATCGATTTGTTGTGGCGCTCCCAACTGTGCACTGTGCTGTCAGACACAAACAGACACACATCGTCCATCCAGAAAATGAGGTCCTCCGTGATACAACGTGCTCGATATTATTTGTTTGTTTCTGTCAATAGTAAACTGTGAAAGGTCGACTGGTTTACATAAACCAGAGTGGATTTAGTAGGCGGTTGGTAAAGACAGTTAAAGTGCCTTGACTTTGAGTTTAGGTCTAAACGACCCGTCAATAGCCCAGCAACTCAACCATTTAACAGAATAAAACGGTTTATACATTTTAATCAGTATAAAAGCGTGATTGAGACAAATCATTTTGGTATGAGGACGTTAAAGCAGCAATTGCACAAAACAAACTTATATGTAGCAATACATTTGTGGCTAAACATATGTTTAAAAAAAAAAAAAAGATCTAACCTTCTTACGCACACACAATCCAAAGACGTTCTTCAAAAACGCCTAAAACGGCTCAATAAAACCTGGAATTGAACATTGAAAATGAGAAGATCTTTAAAGACATACCTTCAGGTGCAAATGGAATCTGCAGTATTCCGACTGACGCAAGACAGTAAGCAAAAGCTTCCTTTTATCACAATCACAATATAAAAGTTCCAGTTCCAACATTCGGACACAATGCGTGTGGACATCATTTGGGGCAGACAGCTATCCCGCCTTGTTTGCACTCTGCACCTTGAAGCCACTTCCACAAGGTCAAGGAGAGACGAGATAGTCACTAATGCTAAAGACCACTTAGCAGCAATTAGGCCGCGCGCCTGTGATTGATCATGTAAGTGGAATACTGATCTGGATGTTGTTGGTAATATCTATATTTCAGTGCCCATTATCTCCACACATTTCTTGAGGCTAATTAACAGCATGAGGACAAAGGAGACACTGCATTCTTCAATTCAGGTGGTTGTTTCGAAGAAATGATGGATTATGTAGTCTCTACGTTGGGATTCAGGGTTGGTGCATTACAAAGTAAATGGGCATTAAAGTTCCTAACTGCCTCACTGAAAGCAGGCATCATTTACTGCAACCTGACGCAACCTTAGCTAACTGCTGTCCCACATCAACCTCTCTCTCTCTCTCTCTCTCTCCCTCTCAGCTTCTCGCTTTACACCCTTTTTCTATGTATCTCCTACTACACTCCGGCGGGGACTCAGGTGATGTAGCTGGCCTCCTAAAGGTCCACGTGCACCCAAGAGGAATCACAGACCAGTACAGACTTCCACGTGGTCCGCCGGGTATGAGGAATTAACATTGTGTTAGTGGAGTGCACGCGGCACACACACACACGCGCTATAAATCCAGGACAACATACTTACACACACATACACACACATAGTACATCATGGGGTTTCACTAGCCGGAGGATCCAACCACATTAATCCATAAAAAAAATATCTGACTATGGAACTATATGCAGTTATATTTGTAGAGTTCTAGAGTTCCACCAAAACACATTCATCTTATTTCAAAATAATCTACTAAAACCATCTACTAAAAAGACATGTTGATGCAGTTAAGCTGTGATATGGGTCAGGCTTTAGGACCATGCGGGTGCCTAGGAGAGCGGCCTGAGGGCACAGAGGGGGCTGAAGGGAACAGCGTATCTGTTCATTTCAGAGGTGGAATTTGGCAGGGGAGGTCACTGCTGTTTGACTTCACCTGAAATATATATGCATAGCTTAGGGTGGTTGACTCAATGAATTCATTTGCTAGCACATATTCTCAAAAGCAATTGATACATTTTTGTGTAGCATTTCTTACACATTCACGAGCCTCTATTCTCCCTATGACCTCGTCGGGCAGCTGTTGTGTCCGGATCACTACCCTGTGACCCTGGACATTAAGGCTTGTCTCAACCTGATGGGCTCGTTAACACAATGGTTTTCTAAAACCATAATGTTAACCAAACCTGTGACTGTAACTCAAAACCTAACTATAATTCTCTACAAATGTAAAAAATGTAAATGCCCCCAATATATCACTGTTTCTTGCTACCCACAAGTATACACAAAAAGGTAGATGATGTCACTATTAAGCTGAGAATGTAATAACAATGCTGTGGTGATTTATTACAGTCTGACAGGAAAACACATTGACCCACCTGGAGAATTATTTGAAACTGGAATGAAACAGGACATCACCAAGGATTACACTCTTTAACCCTATTTGTAACTTGTGAAAAATAGTTTTTTTTTGCAGGTAAATAGTAGTCTGTCATGTCAACAATTACACTTTGTTTTAAATGAAGACATTGTGAAGTGTCATGTGCTCATATGGGAACTGATGAAGTATTTTGAGAAGTATCTACAAGCATCATGTCAAAAAAGCTGCCATTGCAGCTTGCCATTGCAGCTTGCCACTGAGGTAAAAACATGTGGTATGTTCTACTGCCAAACAGTCATTGACTAGGTCTTTCATGGCAATGTCTAAATAAATGCTGTATGAATAAAATATGAGCATGTTGTGTGTCTCTTAATTATAAAGGAGATAAGATATATACAGGGGTCGTAGTTCATTTATCACACTTCTCCAAATGTGCATTTGCCCTCTGCCTTTCAGATATTCAGGATATGACCTCCAAGACAAACACATTCAGGCTGTGATTCATTTTAGCTTATCACCTCACCTCGCATGATATTAGAAAGAGCAGATCTGAGAAAATAATTTCAACATTTAACCTTTGCAGAAGAGAGATCCTCGCGTTGCTCCTAGTTTAGACACACATAACCAGGCGTTGTTCCGGCCCTCATCAGGGACAACGCAGGTACGGGATGTTTTATAGGCTAATGTCTCCACTGCTAATCCTCTGGAGAACACAGGACCTCAATTCATATCAGAGCATTTGGGTAAAAGGTATAACCGGGCATTGGTTCCAAATGGCACCTTACTCCCTACATTGGCCTTGTTCAGAGGTAGTGCGCCGCCTAGAAAACAGGGTGCCATTGGGGAGTGGGGGTTTGCTATTGGTTCGACGTCGGGTCGGACCAACCAGTAGGGACAATGAGCACACGAACTCTCTTCCCCTCCGGCAGCATTGATAGGACGGTCACAGTTCCATGCTGCGCTGGCCATTACACACGGGAATGCAGCCATGTACTGTATCATATTCCAGCAGCTTTCCCAAGTAAATCTGACCCAGGCAAAATAAATTGAACTTTTTCGACGGATTCACCCCTTGTACATCCGTAGCCCACAATGATTACCTACTGAGCTTCTGAGCCGCCAGAGTATTGCCTTCACCTCAACCCTGGTGAACTTGTTGTGATGGTTAAGGTGTTAATGTCCTCAGTCATCTGCTGCATAGGTGACAGAGGTAAGACGGCAGTCGGGGAGGTGTGTAGGTCTAAGGGACCTTGTGTATAAAACGGTGGAGTAATGCTGGCCAAAACAAAGGTAATAATGTAAAAAGTGGGGTAATGTAATTACCTCCACGACTGGCAACCTCCTCAAGAGATTCAGACTCCCCTGTATAATGGTTGAGGTGATGGTTTGACCTATGTTCGTGTCTCAGTCTGATTCCAGATGTTGCAACAATGTTATTGAACTGTAGATGCTGCAATGTTCAGCAATGTCCTTATAAAGCTGTTTTTCCCTTTGGTTCAGATTATCATTATTATATGTTTGGAATGCACTACCTTTGAGGTGGGTAAGGCTATGTATGTACGAAATGCCAAGTTCTGATCAAAATATCTAATCTAATTGGTTAAAAGACCAATGAGCAGCAAATCATCAGAATTGCTCTGCCTTTTTAAATGCAACCTTTGTCTTCTAAACACACTCTACCTGGGTTCCAAATACGTTTTTTCAGCAGCCCCCACAGGTAAACCCTTACAGGTTACAACCTTTTTTTGGTTCTAGATAAAACCTTTTTTGGATACATTTAGAATAGCTACTCTGCAGAAAAAAGTTCTGAATTCAACACTAACCGACCCTACCTATCCAAAAGGGTTATACCGGGAATGTAACTAAAAGGTAATTCAAAGGCACCACTTAAAGGCACACCAAATGACCCTTTTAGAACCTCTTATAATAGTATACTTGTCCAGTTGCCTCAATAAAACGGTTTATTGTGGGTTTGCTAATGATTTGAGTCTATTGAATTTAATGTATTCCCTCTCTAGCCTAGGACATAATTCACAGCCTTTATTGGTCAGGCAGAATGGACAGATTAGCATGTAATGAACAAGCTAACCAGATGGATGTCATTAACCAGTGACCAGTATCGTCTAGTGAACACTGCATTCACATGATTAGCCTGCATAGTGACAGCGCATCACAGAGAGTCTAATTCATGGATTTGTATCAAGCCTTGCTTAACTCTAAACACGACACACACATGACATAAAGCAACGGACAAAGGTCATAAAACGCTTTTTTGGAGTCTATGACTGTGCAGATGATGCGATGCTTTAGTGTCCGTGGTAGTCCAATATTAACTTGTCTTACCTTGCTCTGCCACCGCAGTTGTCAGCATTTTAGCAGTTGGAAATATTCCCGATATGGTCAAAAAGGCTAAAATCAAGTCGTACATCGTTGCGGATCAAGACAAACTGCGCAATTCATTCACCCACGTCCGTGTCCGGTGTGATAACGTGCAGCACTGCCAAGTGAACTTCCCTTCTTGTTACGCAAGGCAGTCCCTTTCCTTCTACCTTTACCTCTTTCCCGCTATGTGAGCGTTGATAAAACTGAAAGGATGCGCGAAGAAAGGGGGGGGGGGGTGAAGGTATGTATGCAGGAGGGAGGGGGGAGATGTGGACGCGAGAATATAATGTGTTATCACTTTTTTGTGCTGACAGGGTCTACAGTACATAATCCGTCCTCAAATATCTAGACGCTAGAATAGTGTGTAAAAAAGAGAAAGTGAGAGTGTAAACGACAGCACGAGAGAGTGCTTCCAAATGAGAGAGAGAGAGCGCGTGCTGGTGAGACTATAATTAGGAAAATGCATGCATCGCTTCACCTCCATGACAATGGAGAATTCTACAGTGATACAATCAGTAACATCATCCCATCAGATTATGTGACACCCCAAATTATATAGAGGCACAAAAGTCAGCACTAAACGGGGCCATGTCTACGCTCCTGGAGCAATGCTAGATCACTTGGAGTTTTAGAATCTCAAAATGTGAGTGGCTAAGGGCTTCTGCCGGCCCAACGCAATTTTGATACCCCTGTCAGCCGGTTTAAAGCAATCCTCCCCTCCTCTTAGCACGGTCTCACCACTGCAAGTCTGCCTGTCTGCCTGCCACATGACTGTAATGATTCAGCCGTAGTGTCTGATCTCTATGGTTTGGTTTCCTCTGAGGAGACGCAAGACGCTCCTTCATCTCCCCAGCAGGCCCCCTGTAGCTCAATTCTCCATTCCTTTCAAGCCTGGGTATGGAAATAGTAAAAAAACGAAGGCCAGGGGCAAACCAGCCACTCAGATGAGATATGAGTGAGGTGTGTGCATACCGTCTCATCACATTCCATCCCACCGCTGACCTATCAGACAGCGTCCCTCCTCAGCCCTACCTCCCTGATTGGTTACAGACCCGGGCTGAGCCCGGGGGGCCGGGACCGGGGCAGGCTCCCCCAATTTGAATGGTACATCATAAAGGAGGCCGGTGTCCTAAGAGGGAGTTAGCAAGTGGAGTGTTGTGGTCTCCGGGGTTAGGGCATGAAGAGAGGCCGCTGCTTTCTGCCTACTGGTACCTCGCCGTTGGAGCCAGAGCCACAACTCGCTGCATTTACTGTACGAGGGGGAGAATCTCAACCGCGTCTCCTTGATTACGTGCGCCCTCTCTCTGCGCCTCCCCCACCCCCCCGAGAACCCAAGGGATGAGGGCAGAGGTCTCTTGCCTCTGACCTTTCCGTCCAATGGATTTTCAGAAGGAGGCGAGGAGAGAGAACGCGATGCATCAAGGCAATACCATTGGGATTCCTTGCCGTGACAGAGGACTGACAGGTCCAGAGTGGGGTGAGGGAATCCACTACTGGGCAATCAGAGACCAAGAACTGAAAAATAAAAATGGCATCCAGCAACACAAACACTGAGACTATTTCTACTTCTATGTCCTGGCTCAGCGTCTGTGACATTCGAAGTTCGCCGGGAATCCTCACCAAAATGTATGGCTGGTACTTGAGTGCCCCCTATAGGGCATTTCTTGTACACACACAGAAAGAAAGAGAGAGAGAGAGAGCACGAGATTGAGAGAAAATGACAAAGAGAAAAATAGAGCAAACAAGCAGGAGAGAATCAGACAGATAAATAAATAATAAAAGATTGGACAAAAGCAGAGAAGAGAGACCAATTCCAGCCTCATTGTCTGGAAGGCTAGCCGACAACTAGTCAATAATACTCCGCAAGGAGGCCATGTAGCCCATAAAGACAAATTATCCTCCATGTTCCTGAAGGAGAGGGCCCTGGAGACCTGTCCCAGCACAAATCACAGGCAGCAGAAAGCTCCTCTTTCAAACGAGCCACAGAAGTCCCTTAAAACTATGGAGGTCAGCACTCGTCAGTTCCCAAGACGTACTGTGGATCCCAACACTTCATCAGCAGACATCGAAACAAAATAAAGTTTTCATGTGGGGAGACTGGAATGCAGTGTGGGATATATACTCTATTTATTGTGAGCAGAAATTTGTAACCACATACTACTCTCAAATAACGATATAACCAGTGTGAAGACAAGCCGTAATGTAGTGGTGAAACGGACAGTGGGGAAAGCCACAAGGTAACCCAAAGGAGAGCTCCATTGTGTCATTAAGCAAAATACTACTGTGAACTAGTGACCAAGCCAATTAGGAAGATGGTCCCGCATAGTGGGCTCAGGAACCAAGGAGAGTTGAGACGTGTTGGTCAGAGGCGCCTGATCCCGTCACGCTCTAGTGACCCATTCCACTCTCCATAACCTGCCGTGGAGTTGATGTTATGAGGCAACTGTGAATAGGACACTGCAAAACATTGGCAGGGGAATGTCATAAACATAGTCGTGCTCTAATAAAATGTGTATGTCAGCCAATCAGCGTGCATAGCTCGAAGCAATAGTCAGGAGAAAAAACAATAAACTATAAACACATTTTACCAGGGCCCAAAAGTAGTGCAGAATCAAAATTCTACAGCCTGATTTTATTCAGTATTGACAAACTTCTTCCCGGCATTAGACATTATTTATCAATATTGTTGCAAGAAGATAGCTAATATGAGCGACCAAATGTCGTGGAAGAGATTGAAATGCAAAAAGTCAATTTAGCAGGGTTCAAGCTTGTTTTACAAGCAGTTAGGTTCATTTGCTATGACACTGTTAGTCCAAAAACCAACAAAGCCTACATTTTCGATGTCAGCTGAGAAGAAGTGGATATGATGTACAGGCTTGAGGTAACCCACTGAGCAAAGGAACTTGTGTTCGTCAGCAGTGATCCGACCTTGTAAGCAGGGCCGTTACAAAAGTAGGGAAAGGTATATATATGATTTATGGGGCCAACGGCTTGGCAGGTATCTTTGAGGGGGGTCCGCGCACATGTCATATTTGAAGAACAGGTCATATTTGCGCGTGGAGCTTCAGCTAATGGGCACGCAACGTCCGTCGTCTGTGTGACGGGCAACACACGGCTCGATGGGCATGGATCTACGCCCAGGCTACCTTGCAACAGACCCGATTGTAAAGGGACAACATGGTGAAAAAACATCGCTAAAAAGATAAGAATTAAAATGGTAGGGTAATATATTTAGGTCGGCATGGTTGTCCTGGATACTCACTCTGTAGAACATGTAGATCATTATCTACATTGTGTCAAGTTAAAGCAATAGACAAATATGAAGTGAATGTCTCCTCAATCGCCCTTTTAATGTGCCGGAAGGCTACAGCTGCGGAGCTTTTCAATTGTCTTTCTCAGTCTTCAGGGGAAGACGGCACAGATTATTTGAACCACTTGAAAAATAACAGGCAATCGATATCTGACCTGTTCTGCCCTAGCTTTCACATGGACATAAACCTGCTCTCCAAGATTTTAACCATCACACAAAGTGCACTGCTTCACACAGAACCTGTTCATTCTACCTTTAGATAACGTTAAAGAAATATATCTATAACTATCAACCTCAACTATGCTTTAAACCTTTACATTAATCACTAACTGTGTCGAATTAAAAACAAAATAGCCAATACTGATTGCGTAGCGATCATCCTGTGCCGGTGTAATCTGTCCAAGAGAACGTTACAGAACTACATATTAAAACTCCCTAGTAGGGTTGAAATTCAGGGAAAAAAACAGACGGCAAAAGTGTTTGCATGTTCAGATGACAAGCAGATCAATGAACGCGTTTCGAAAGTCTTTGAACAGAATCCAAGTCAGCTGCATAACCAGGTGAACAAGGACATGGTTGTTAAATATATGTAAAAGATGTGTTAAACGTTTGGATATAAAACTAACTTTACCCAGCTTGAATACATTCACCACCTTCAAACGAAAGTAGGCTACACTTACACGTACAGTACTAGAAGTGTATCCTGCCTGATACGACAGTTAGTGGAAAAGGAAGTAGGGTAGTTAGGCTTGGCCCCCCTCCTGTACACTGGTAATGGAAAGCACAAACAATGTGAAATACTACGCTAGAATGAATGAAGTCCAACTAAATGTTTATCTTACTTTCTGAGGTCAACGCTCAAACAATGATTAGCCAACTTTGGAGATGTTCAAAGGGGTGAAAGAGCGCTTTGCAGATAGGCTATACTTCGAATCAGCTAGACCGACTGAATACAAAAGAGGGATTTATTCAACTGGAATCGAAAATATCACCGGGTAAATACTTTTTCAACATGAATTGTCATATCATACAAGTAATAAACTATAAGTTGAACGTTGGAATTGCGTAATATCAAAACCAACGTTGGATACGCCACAGTATACTGTAGCATTATTATCACGTCCTGATGATATCATGCACATTGGAGTTTTTGTTCGATTATATTAGGATCATAAATATAATTTGTATGGTTGTTGTCTGTACCAGTAATTATGGACCCATTTGACGCTCGCTCCCCGCGTGAGGTTTTGGAGGTGATCTCCACTCTGCTGGGATGTAGTCTTACCTCGAGCGAAGTAGCCACATACCTGGACAAGAACGACGAACTGATGCATTTGCGCGAACAGTTTATGATACCTAAAGTCGCAGACCTCCATTCATGTGAGTTGAATGACTAAAGTGATCTTGTTAATATTTACTTTACTTTTAATTGAGCAGGCTGCTCTCCATGTAGGGACAGTCTGAAACCTCTGGGCCCAACTTGCTTAATTAGGAAATAATTTTATGGGTTAAGTAGGAAAAGGGGCAAAAGAACATCTGACCGACTAAGCACTTTAATTTTGCTAAGTGTTGAGGTTGAATGTCTTTAATGACATACTGTTTTACTTTAAAACAAAGCGTCTTTCTGGGGCCAAGAATGTGACATCTGAACCATGCAGAGGAGCTTTTTAGGACTAAATGTGCGGATTTATTGTGCTAATGCACTGTTAATGTTACCCCAGCTGACCTAACGCTTGTGGACGGCACCAAGGAATGCATTTACTTTGCTGGGAACTCACTCGGCCTTCAGCCCAAAATGGCCAAGACATACATCGAGGAAGAGTTGGATAAATGGGCTAAAACGTAAGCTATTTCTGCAACATTTGTCCCAATGTCAGGTTTATGACTAAATGGCTAATGTTGTAGGAGAGTTTTGACCATTAATGGTCATCTGAGGACAGATTGTTCCAAAACGAGGTTGCAAGTTCTATCCTTCCCAAATTCTATGTTTTTGACTTACCAGGGGAGTTCATGGTCATATGCATGGCACAAGACCTTGGGCCTGGGCTGAGAACACAATAGAGGAACTCATGGCTAATATTGTCGGTAAGAGACATCGGTAAAGACCATTTCCGTTTTTGTACTTCCTGTAACGTTGTTTGATGGCAAAAGTTAACTTTCTGTCTAGAGGCCTGGCTATTTGATTATGACTGCTGGTTACTTTAGAGGTTCTTTCATCGTTTGTTTGCAAACATTTGGAGAAAACAAACAGCCCTTATATTCCCCTAAATGTTCCCATTTCCCCTTTTTACATGACGTGATCAAAATACATTTTCCAGCTTTCATAACATCTGTGGTTAAAGTCCTCCATTTTATTAACATACCGTATTTGTTGTTGATCGTTTCTTAGGGTTAGACATCCTTTTCTCAGCTTTTTAAAGATCAGTGCACCTGGAATTGTGTACAACTAAGCCAAACAACAGAAGGCCGTAATGGATATTTTTTTTCCGGTGTTGACATGTATAGGCTATGATGGCTTCATCATGTGTGTGTCATGTCCTGGCTGGGGGCCCCTGGCCATCTTTGTGCCTCGGGCTCACAGTCAGGACATGCCGTATAAAGGTGCCTCTAGGCACCTCTATACGGCACATCCTGACTGCCGTATGGCGCAAAATCAGATCTTTGGCTGATTTTCTTTTTTTACTTTCCCATTCTTTAAAAACTGATTTCTGACTGGGTTTGCCGATCCCTGTGTTAGATGGTTTTGTGTGTAAAGGCTTCTCGAGGTCGGGTAAACCACTAAAATCTCCATTTAAATGCAAAGGGGCTAGAGCTGCGGAGGTCGCCTTAATGAACGGGTTAACCGTGAACCTGCATCTTCTCTTGGTAAGATAAGGACTAGTTTGTAAACCAAAGCTGCAGCGTGTTATACATTACCAACACTTTACGTTAACACCAACTTCTATATTTGCTCTACAGCTGTCCTTTTACAATCCTACAGCAAAACGTCACAAGGTCCTTATTGAGGACAAAGCATTCCCCTCGGACCACGTGAGTGATTCCAATGGCACGGCACTTGTTTAACACCTACATAAAGTCGGTGAATTAACTGCGTTCCATCTTTAGCTGTGCATTTTAACCCAGATTCTGAAGTATGTATCATACTTCCAAACGTTTGTGAACATTTTGCTTATTGCTTAGAATGACTTAAATCAGGGGTCTCCAAACCGTTCCACGGAGGGCCGAGTGTCTGCAGGTTTTCACTCTCACCTTGTACTTGATTGATTAATTATGTCACTGATTGGTTAGGTCTACCCTCATCTGGTTATTTAGGTCTGAACCTGGAACCAATTTAAAGGAAAAAACTAAAACCTGCAGAC
>JACXGK010006512.1:0-13269 GCA_016801125.1 Novumbra hubbsi
AGGTGGGCGGGACATCAACAGTAGACCCGGCAGGTGGGCGGGACATCAACAGTAGACCCGGCAGGTGGGCGGGACATCAACAGTAGACCCGGCAGGTGGGCGGGACATCAACAGTAGACCCGGCAGGTCGGGCTAGACATCATGTTAACGGACGTCATGGAGATGGCAATGTTACCAGGGTAACGAGTCAGACGGGGTTGTTATACGGGCACCCCCAGTCCCCCTCATCAACCTGCTTTACGAGGCCCGATAAAGAGGCGTCTGCCACTCCCTCTGTCACCTCCGGCTTGAACAACGTTATTGGACCCGGAAATGCCCAACCCTGCTGTAGGTCATCTATCCAGACGCAGTGGGGATTAAGCGGTTTCATCTTTCATCTGGCAAATTATTTTAACTAGGTTAGGCCAGATTAGGTTTGAAAAGAGAGCCTGCGGGATGGTAGATCTCCAGGAACCGGGTTGGACAGCCCCAGAAGCCACAGTCAAGATGTCCCAGTTTTGCCGACCGTATGTTGTTTTGTTCACTGAATTTGGATCACCAGTTGCACCCATGGAGGGAGGGGAAGGGAGACTAGTGACGTGCTCGCTGGGCACACGCTAACCTAGCAGGGTGAGTCACATCGTGATTGGAATTCAGGAAGTCGTTGACCCAGGTTTCTAATCAATTCATTTAAATGGTATTTACCAGGTCTCGCACTTTGCAGAAAACATGATTCATGTAGTCCGTAGCACAAACAAACAAACACACACACACACAATGAGTAAATTAATAAATCACATGGGAAGCCCCACATGTGACCCACATTATTAACAAAAGCATGTGCCATCGCCATTACCTAGTAGTAAGTCCATCGCAATTACTTAATAGTAAGTCCATCGCCATTACCTAGTAATAAGTCCAGCGTCATTACCTAGCAGTAAGTCCATCACCATTACCTAGTAGTAAGTTTATCGCCATTACCTAGTAGTAAGTCCATCGCCATTACCTAGTAGTAAGTTTATCGCCATTACCTAGCAGTAAGTCCATCGCCATTAGCTAGCAGTAAGTCCATCGCCATTACCTAGCAGTAAGTCCATCGCCATTATCTATCAGTAAGTCCTCGTGAGACGGGAGGGAGGGGGTCGTGGGAGAAAGGAGGGCGGGGATCATGGAAGACGGATTGCACTTTTGAGGAAAAAGGGAGCCACTTGTGACGCCTGCTCAGTGTAAATGGTCCTTCTCCATGAACCAATCAATCACGGCTAATCTCCTTGACGGCATTCTCCCGAGGGGTCAGCAATCAGCGGTGACCCCATCTGACCCTTGGCCCTGCCGCACAGCCCCAGGTCCGTCAGCCGGGAGCCACCAACGTCCCACCGTTCTGTTGCCTCTGCAGTCATCCTCTCTGCAGTCATCCCCTCCTCACACCTCTGTGATCATCCCCTCTTCTGTAGCACCGCCGTGTGTTGCATCGGCTGCCTGCAGGGGACTTTCTAATAAACCACTCAGCGGGTGGAATAGAAAAACTTTTCAACCTTGCCGCTTGGAAAACATTATTTTGCAGGTTGGAAACGTTTCATATATAAACACAAAACGTTGTTTTCTGCGAGAGGTGAGAATCAGCTACAACTTTGTGGCTGGACTTGCTTACTTGGAGGAAGTGGAACTCTATTTAAAGTGTCGGGATTATATAGTGTCAAAACGTTTTCAGTTTAAAGCAGCAGGCCCCCAAATCAACTTAATGCCAAACATTGAAGCTAAGAATATGATTAATTATGTCTGGAGGCATGAATAGAATTAGATTTTTTTTGTTGTTGTGGCCAATAGTTTGGTATCACGTGGCTGATTTGTTTTTTCGAAGACAAATAATTCCTTCGGTGGGTTTTTGGGTGGCTTTCGGGAACAGGGGAAGCCACTGCAGTCCAGGGGGGGAAGCCAAACAACTGACCCCTGTAGTGATCACCTTCTCCCTCTTGGTATCTAGTATGCTCCCCGCAGTGTCGCTGGACTTGAGGCCCAGCGGACCAATGGAACCAGGCTCTAGCACAAAGCTCCAGACAGACCTTGACCTCCAGAGGAGCTACGCCCTGGAGGTTGGGGGGAACGAAACCCAACGGGAAGGCCCCCGGCTGCGGGACAGCCTCAGCTCCAGCCCAGGCATGCAGAGACAGTGCCAGGCCCAGGGGTACGCTCATACTCGCAGAGGCTAACACGTTCACTCTCCTACACAGGCTTAGGTCTGCGAGAACACTCCCAGGACAAACAGAGTAAACTGACAACATTCTGGAATATGTTAGCAAGGATACAGGGAGCCCACCGGGCTGGCTTATTGTGTGAGCGTTATCTTTAAGCAAATGTGTGTTGTCTAAAGCAACACACAACAAGTAAAGAGAAAGACAGTCTACCTTTGGAGCTTGCCAAGAGGACATGTTTTACGCTGAATTGTGCTTTGGTCTGTAGCAAATTCCATAGTGACTTAAAGATAAATGCTGTTTCTTTTTCTTTGTAAGAAGCATAAAGGAATCCTTAGACTCATGAACATGTGGTGAATGCAGCCAGCTTCGAGATGGGGGGGTAGTCAGCCTAGCACAACTTCAGCATTTCAGATGCATCTCGTTTTATTGAAGTCACGGAAAAGTCATTGACTCTGAAGTAGAATGTCGTCCTTCCATTTCTCCTTCGTCCCCTACACGATCAAACAGTGCAAACAAATATAAATAACCAAAAGCTTCACGTATGTTCAAAACAGCATCAAAGAACCTTTCAGAAACCCCCCTCAAGCCCCGCAGGAACACACCAGCGAGGGCCGCCAGAATGAATTATTTTTGTGAGTCTAATTTACATATATTTATTTTCTAATTAAATTTCAATTTAAGTTTGCCATTTTTAGACAGCTCCCATCTTACTTGTGCAGCAAAGAAATACAAACTACGGCCTGTGTCAACCAGGCAGGTTTGTGTTTGTGTTTCAGTTAATTCCCAGATCTACTTGGTCAGATGCCCGGACCACAAAGTCACCTTAACTTGCCACACCCTGAAAGATACTGCTTTCCACTTTAAATGACTTTAAAGGTAAACTACACACTGCGATGCAAAATAAAATGGATGACAAGGAACGCTTTGGACCCCCTGTTGCACAACATAACACAAATGTGCCTGCAACCTGGTGTGCTGCGGATATGGCCAAGTCCCCCTTGAAAAATCGATTGTTCGCTTCTAAATAAAATATTGATCACTGTTTTAGTTAAGAGTCAAACATTAAAGTCAGCACCTTAAACTGCCGAACACTCATGGCCTGCTCCAGTTCAAAACCGATATCAGCGAAAGATACATCTTTCCCCAAGTCAATTCCTAACCAATCCTGGCATTCGTGAGTCCATCCTTCAACCAATCCTGGCAAAGCCGAGTACACAACATTGACCCCTAACTCAGCAGCAGGGGGAGGAGGGTTGCCAAGTGCCCTTTTCCGTCGGGCCTTGCCAAAAAAAAAACACATCGGAGAAGGCTTGGCTAGGAGACAACCTGGCTAACGGAGCGACAGTACAGGTGGTGGGAGAGTAGCTAATACCGTCCTGAACCATAAATAACAACTAGAACCAAAACAGATTCCGCCCTCCATCTGGTCTCACTGGCGGACGTGGAAACCATTATCACTTCCAGAGAAGCTGCAGGCGTCACCAAGGCGTCAGGAGTGTGTTGTGTAATGGTGGTGGGGGGGGGGGGGTTGTACTGAGTGCCCAATATACCTCCAAGCTGTACTCCTCCACCGTCCTCTTCAATGGGTCCACAATCTGCCAGCAGATGAGAATGCACAGGTCAATCAGCAACATCCCTCCCACAATGATCAACAGCTTCTGGTCCTTGATAATCTGTGCAGGAAAGGAGAGAGGGAGTGACACAGGGGGGGAAAAGAGTGAGAGACTGGAGAGAGCGAGTGTGGAGAGGAGGGTGGCAGGAGTTACGCTCTGGGGGAAAAAGGTGCTACCTGAAACCAAACAGTGAACAAAAGTAAAGCGATGTTTCTACAGTACAGCAACCTTGTCACTGTGAAATGCTCCAGGTACCTTTCTGACCAGAAGTCGTTCCCCATGGTCAAGTAGAAACCACGAGTCTCCTCCCCCAGGCCAGTAAACCTCCATCATCCCTGCACGGCGGGAGGGCTACTACACAATAGTGGACACGGTACAACGCGCTGTCCCCCCGTTCGCATTCACAGGACGACCGTGAACACCGGTCAGTAAAGATGTCTCTCACCAAACCGTCTGCTTTAGTAGGTCGGTGCCGCAGGGAGGGGGGAAAGTTCTGGGTGAGGTTCTGAGACACCAACCGGAGTAAGCAGTCGCGGCAGTCAACAAAGTGCCTCTTTTGTGACGGTGAACCTTAGAGGATGAAAGCTGCACCCCCCACCTACTCCTCGGCCTCTGATCTTTGTTTTGAACAGTGTTTGACCCCACCGCCGTCCACATCAAAGCAAAGGTCAGGAAAACACAGACGTTGACTCACTTTGAGCGACATCAGTGTGTACAAACGATATTTCCATCGTCTCTCCACCTGTTCCCACACGTGTGATGGGCCTAAGACGACAACGGTGGACATTTCTGGGGCCCTGGGATTAGATGAATAGAGGCAGCAGAAGCAAGTTCTACCGTTCTACGTTCTACCTGCGATCAAGGCCCGTTTCTGCCAACTTATGTGTTATTGGCCTCTAAGCATTCCAAAACATGAATGAACGAAGGGCAAAAAAAATACAATCCACATGGTCATCTTGACGCAGCGTGAAAGCACAGGCCTGTTACTGGACACACCTGGTCGTGTTGCAGAATCAGATTCTGCCTAAAAACTCTGGCCACAGGCCCTATGCATTAATTGACACAGAGGCCATCCACTTTGAAGTTTTAGTATGTTGTCACAACTGCTAATGTTAAAAAGGCTCGATAAAATACATTTGAGTGATTGACTGAGAGTTGTAATAAACAATGAACTAAGCTCTCTCAGGCCTTACCGACACTAGAGATTACTTTGAAAAACAAAACAGAAAGGTGTGGGGAACTGAATTTGAGTGTTTGGCACGCAACGCCCCACAAATACATTTGAAAGACATTTTTATATATTAACTGAAACAGTAAAAAAAATTAACCAACCTTAAAAAGCAGAAATTGCTCTGCATCACTATAAAATAAGAGCTGAAATGAAATGTTAGTTTGCAAAACCAGCATTCCAACTGAGACAAAATTTTGGGAATTACAAATGATACACCCTTCACTAAAAAACTCACCTTAAATGCCAGTGTCTACTGTAAATTGATAAAAAAAACATATTATGATCACACTTCATGACACGTCTTGTCATGTGGAGACCAATCTTAAATTATCAGTGAATCCCTTTACTTGCTGGATATGTAAAAATACCTTCACACCATGGGGGTCAATTTGATATATGTGTATATATGTAAATACATTCCATGTGAATAAGGCTTACATCTTTTTTTTATTGTTTTAGTGCTGTTGATTGAGAGCTAATGGAATACACTATACAATTGCACTATTATTCCCCCATGCTTAGCTTCTAAGGCTGTAACAGGGATCAATCAACCACGTAAGAAATCATTTGTGTGAGGATTTCAAAGGAAGAACTGAGAAACACTGAAATCAAGGACAGATTGACTTGGTTGATATTGAAATTCAGACAGTAAAATGAAAGTAATTATGGGCCAGATCAGAAATAATAATAAATGAGGAATTTGATTATTCAGAAAATATAATGCATTTATTAAACATAATCCCACTATTTCAAATTACCAAAAGTATTTTGGACAGATTAACATTATGTACAATGAAGTAGTACTGTTTAATATTCTGTGGAATATCGTTTGCATGCAATCATTGTCGGAAGTCTGCGACACTTGCTTTAGGCATTACCATATAGTAGGTGTCGTCTCCGGTGTTGCTTTGCAATTCTTTAATAAAGGATCTTAATAATACATCTGATGTAAGTCCCAGATAGTCACTAGTGGATGTAAAAACTTGCAAACGCAAAGAAAGTCTAGCTGCAGTTGAGGACTTAGATGCATTGTCACAGACTCCAGTATTGCTTCATTCCGGTCCTTCAAACACTTCATGGTGACCTATTTAGAGACCCCGGCAAATAAAGACTTTGCAACAGGGACTTTGATCCAGCAAACTTTTGAGCAAGAGGCAGCGGCTTAGCACATTGTATGTATAAAAAGTATAAATACAGTCTTCCGGTAAGTAAGTACCAGCTTTGCAAACAGGGTCGGAGTTCTTTTGGGCCAATTGTTCTGGGAAGATTTGCTCCTTGTTGTTTAGGTTGGTGGGACAGCACTTTGGGACCTCCATTTTGAGTTAGTTCTGCAGATTATTTGTGTGGCTGAAGTCAAGACTTTGTCTGGGCCACTGTAGGACATCCACCATTTTGGTTCTTGAGCCCTCCAATGACAATGTGGCCTTGTGCTTGGGATCAGTGAAAGGTACATTTCCTCTAAAACCTCTGGTCTTCAAAAGGCTGGAGTAAAACTTGCAGTATTTCTTTGTATTTCAGTTTTGAAACAATGCCCAGTCCCTGCCAGTTTAAGCAATGTGTCCTGAGGGATGGCCTTTTATTGGCAAAGCTTGGGTGGTAGTGTTGGCTTCTGTCCACACTCAATCCATAAACCATAAAAGTCAGGGGATAATTATTTTATTATGTAGTCCAAGATGTTGACCTTACATAGTTCTTACATGTTCTCCAAAATGTCTTTGTCTTTACAGCATATTTAAATTAGACCAAATCTCCAACTTATCCACTCTCTGGTTTCCAATCACACACGTGTATTCTATGTCCCACCCTTATATGGCCTGGTATAGTCCCCTCTTGAGTTCCTGGCTACACACACACACTTTTTATACTGTCTGGGCTCCTCAATAATAGACACAAGATGTTTGCCATACAGCACATCATGTGTTGTTTTCTTTAACAAGAGTATGGAACTGCAATACACGTATTTTCAGGAAAACACATGCTTTCTCACAATGCTACGTTACAATCTACATTCCATGGATCTATTCATAGAGTCAATGTTACTCAACTCTTCTCAGGAGGTATGGACAGGATGTGTGGGTAAGGTGTGTGGAGCCCAATAGTAATGATGTCCTACCTACTGTCCTTTGTTCAGAGTTAGTTGGTGCTCTATGTGTTGTGTTAAGCTTCTCATTCCTCTACTCTATCAGTAGTACGCAGCTTCCACTTCCTGATCATTAATCCAATTGTGCCCACTGGGATAATCAAAAATGCGGATATTATTTTGCATTACTTCATCTCCAAATTGTGAAGGATGTCTTCCTTTTCCATTCAATTCAGTGAGCAGTGAGCCTTCAACATTTGGGGTTTTATCCAGAAAAAGTGACGGGGACTTAAATGGTTCACAAGTGGAGGCCAATATTAAGGAAACCCAATACACCATTTTTAATCATTCGTCTGTACTGGAAAGCTTTGATGGCACAGTAGTAGGACGCTTATGCAATTATTTCTAACCTTAAACCAACGTTACCCCCAATAGTTCATTCTGAGTGTAACTGTTTTAAAATAGAAAACAAAATATTCATTCATTTAAATGAGGGAGTTTGTCAGGGGGATGAAGGGTTTTGCAAGGCACTGAGTATAAAGTATAAAAACGTACGTAAAAAAACCCTAAAATTAACCAGTTTTAGTTAATACCTCTACTTTCATTGCTTTTGTGTTTCAACAGGCAGACAAGCAGGCAGACAAGCAGGCAGACAGGCAGACAGACAGGGGAGTGGAGCATGAACATGATGGACAGGCTCTCTGCTTAACCACCACTGAGCCGGGCCTCTTTAAAGAGTGAAGGATGCTGGGAGCAGAACCCTTATCGAGCACACCCTGATTTACAGTCCTCCGGAGGATGGCACTGTGATGTGAGGAAGGGGAGAGAAGCAGAGAGGGAGCGAGATACAGGGACAGGGAGAGAGGGAGAGACAGACTGGGGGAGAGTGGGGAGGGCGTGTAAAGGAGGGACACGGATTGAGGCCCACTGACAGCAGCACACAGCCTCTCTACTGGATGAGGAGACAGGCAGAGGGGAAACAGATCCATGGCAGACCCCCGGCTCCACTGGGATGACTAACACCTCTTGGGTCACACAGCCTAAACACCTGCACTAAGTCACCGTGTTGGGGCCGGAGGCTGGGGGGGGCTGACGGAGGTTAACTGCTGACTGACACAGCGGTCCGTGGCCCTGCTCAATCACCAAGGAATAAGTCATAACATGACGGGGGCATTATTCCTAAAGTCTGGTCCCTCCTGGGGAGCATTAGATCCTACCGGCTTGGGCGGTGGTGGAGGAGGAGAGGGAGGAGGAGAAGGAGGCGGAATGGGTGGATGTCCGCATGACCTTTGGAGCAGCACAGTTCACGGGAACAACGTTGTGTGTGGTGGTTTTTTTAGGACAGGAAAACAAGCTTTTTATGAACACATCTCCTTTGAAAGAAAACAGAAAAGGTCAGCCCTTCCCAAGCACCTTTAAAGATGTTTGAAATGGCCCCAGTTCAGATGTCGCACTGTCCCTGTCTCCTTCCATCTTTAAATATCGCTGTTATTCTTTTTATTTTCTTGTCTCCCATGCACTCTCTCTCTCCATTGGATCCATTGTTGTCTCTCTCCATCGATTTGATCCATCGCTGTCTCTCTCTCTCTCCATTTGATCCATCTTTGTCTCTCTCTCTTCCTCTCCATTTGATCCATCTTGTCTCTCTCTCTCCACTTGATCCATTTTTGTCTCTCTCTTCCTCTCCATTTGATCCATCTTGTCTCTCTCTCTCCACTTGATCCAATCGTTGTCTCTCTCCATTTGATCCAATCGTTGTCTCTCTCTCTCCATTCGATCTATTGTTGTCTCTCTCTATTTGATCCATCGTTGTCTCTCTCTCTCCATTTGATCCAATCGTTGTCTCTCTCTCTCCATTCGATCTATTGTTGTCTCTCTCTCTCTATTTGATCCATCGTTGTCTCTCTCTCTCCATTTGGTCTACAGTTGTCTCTCCCTCTCTCCCTCACAGCTCTCCCACACTCCCTACTGCAGTCATCATGATTCCACACATCTATCCAGGATGAGAGAGGGACTATAAATATTAAACGGCTGACTGAGGCACTGCCATAGAGGCCTGGGAAGTTCTTATATAATCAAACTGACAACCAAAGCGTGCAGCTTCAGATAGAGATTCTTTTTTGGGGGGGGGGTTTAGTATTTCTATTGAAGAGAGGAATGGAAACACGTAAGGAACACGTCAGTGGGTAGAGTCACCTAACATAATGCACACAACACAAGCAAGAAGGCGTGTACACACAAACACACACGGAAACACGCCGACAGAAGACACACTAACACAGTTATTCAATCCTGGGGGGAAAAAAAATTCAAAACGTCAGGCTTAAGAAAACACCGGATGAAAATCCACTCTCCGTGATGAGGCTCACCTGCGGTAACTGAAATCCTGCCCACAGCTCACTAGGTTTATCACAAGGTTTATGAGTGTAGGTGTGTGTGTGTATTTGTTGCACCAAAAAAAATCCACGCCGGTATGGAATTACAAATGTGTCCGTACATGCACACCCCCACAGGTGCTTGTGCGTTGGTGGCAAACTCTCCCGTGCTTGAGCCAATCACGTGCCCCGTTATTTTTTAACCAGGAGAGACAGATGCCATCGGCATACATCCGGGGTACATGCATCCTACCGTCTACCACCGGTACACTGTGCATCACAGACCCATTCACAAACATATGTGCGTAACAGGGAGCCGGTTGGATTTGGAGGATGTGTTCTCTGGCACACAAAACATGCCAGATATTGCTTATTGTGATGGGGGATGTGGGAGGCTCTATTTTTAGAAGTGGGCTGCTAAAGAGTGAAATACCAGGCTCCCACGACATGCTTCAACGCCCTGGTTATCCATGCGGCCCAGCGGTGCTGCTGTTTAGGGTTGAAGGCCACGTCTACAGACTGCTATACGAAGCCCCGCGCGGGACAGCGGGGCTACTGAGAGAGATCCATGCCGCGTGGAGAGGAAGGTTGCCGTTCGCCTTTGAGTGTGGATGTACATTTGTTCACCTGGATCCCCACGAATTGACCTTTCTAGTTTTTGCCACGTGTAAATCCGGTTTGACTGTAAGGTGTATTTGCCGTTTCGCAGAAAACCACTGAGGTGTGTGTGCGTTTCCCGTGCAGAGCGGGGAGGTTTCGTGGCCAGATCGATGCCTCTCCCCTGGGGCTTGGTGTGACTGAGTGGGGCCAACTATATACCTCATCGCTGGGAGAAAAACACCACCTCTAAGGCCTCCCACACTAGCTACTTGACTCACTTAAACACATGTTGTTCGGGTAAAAGGTGCCTTGGTGTTTGAAAATCCTAGTCTTATAAAAAAAAGAATGTATCCTTGTCTTGTGTGTACACATATACTTCCACACACATTGCCGTTGCTGGTAAAAAGAGAATAGCTTTGGCAACAGTATCTGGACACACTCGTAAGCGTTGGGCTGACGGCATACGGTTTCATGTCTATGTGAAGTGCTTTAGAAGATCCACAATCATAGCATAACCGGCAAGCCAGCAAACATGCACATATCCGCACTCTCCCTTCAAGGCCAGAGGTGATGTTTTATGTTGCTCAGCTACTCTACTCAACTTTTTTTGGGGCTACAACAAACTCTTCCTCCGTCTCCTTTAACCCAGTCCATTTATCTCTTCATCTTGCGTAATGTGTACATCCTTCACTCCTATAAGTGAAGGAACGTTTGTAATCGATAGGAGCCAGTAAATTCGGGTCTAGTATGGTTCCAGGCTACTCCTGCTCTACTTAATTTGGGTGAGCTGAGTGAACGAACTACTGTGCTCTGTAGTTCGGTCACTCAGTGCAAAAGCAGCTTTCAGACCTGTGAATATCATCCCTTACTTGTGGTAATAATATGGGTTTGTCCCAAACAGGACCCTATTTCCTATATTGTCATCAAAGGAGATGAATTCATGTTTGTTGAAACTAATGGACCATTGTATACGTTTAAATTCAAGACATCAATCTGCGTTGTTAGCTCAAGGGTTACGTTTTGCAAAAGATCACTCAGTCTTTTAGCAGGCAATATTTTACTGTGTCCCAAATGGCATACTAGTCTCTATTTAGTTAAACTTCATTTGACAAAATAATTCTCTCACCTTTTTCTTCATTTTAACGTTTTTGAAGATTGCATGGACTCTCCAGGTCTTGGCGAACATGGCGCCAAAGGCCGTTGTATAACCCACGATGAGGATCCACGTGCGGACCTGCAGAATCCGGAAGGAAAACAGTCAACGAAAATCTTGACTATAAAAAGATCTAGACGGACAAGCTTTGCAATTTTATTTGATTAGTGTCAATAGCAGAGAAAATTTGGAAAATAACCTTCCTGCTACAACTTAATGGGTAGAAATTGAAAAGGTGAACTTCAGCCACAGTTCTCGAAATAATTACTGGCAACATGTGTGTTGATTTAATGAGATCCAGCAACATCACCAAACCCTCCAGAACACACGGTGCCTCTAGGCTATGTGAGTATTTAGAACGAGTTGTAACAAGATGACAACAACAAAGCCACCTTTGAAACACTGGGCACAGAACCCGCCGCACTAAATGTTGTTTCGGGAAACGTTCCTAAACACAAAAATATTGTCAAACATATAGCCTAAAACCATCAGTTTTATATGTATATTTGAATGGCTATATATATATATATATTCCACCACTCGACAATGTGGAGGGGTGGATTATATACGTGGCATCTATCATGTTAAAATGTGAACTTTTGAGTCTACAGGTTTTCCTCAAGGACTAGCTCTCTGGTGCTACTCAACGGAGGAAGACCACTGAAACTGCTCAGTTTCTTTTCAAATAAATGTAATGATAAACTACTTGTTAATTGAGATATTTGATTTTTGAGATATTTTAACCAAGATCTGCAACATTCCCAAAAAGCAATATTAGGCGGAACAGACCCCAGCGGAAGTTCTACTGAAGAAAACAGGAGCCTTGCTGAAAGCTGACAAGCCCTGATGGGAAACAGGTGACCAGCAGCCTTGATGAAAAGGGGCCCAAGAGGCCACCAGACAAATCACTAGGTCTGGTCAGTATAAAGACCATCTCTCCTGTGGGCAACTTACACTCTCTCTCTCTTCCTTGACCCTGAGGAGCAGTGATGAAGTAGACAGCAGACTTTTATCGTGAAAAAAGGAAGTTACTTTGTCAAAGGTAATAGTACGGTCCGGAGCCGTTCAGGCAGGCAGGCTGGCAGACAGACAAGCAGCCGTTCAAGCTGCCGGGACGGGTCCCACCACGTGTTAGCCTAGGGCCTTACACCTTTTGGAAGGCGGGATGAGAAGGGTGCTAGCGTGCTAGTCCAACATCCCCGGGCACCTCAAGACTTAGGCAAGGAGGAGTGTAACCCCGGGCAACCACTTAATGGAGAAAAAAAAGAAGCCAAAGAGCTTTAAAGTGCAAGGCTAACCGGAAGCCTAACCCTAAGCCTAAGCCTCAGAACTCACACGCGACCGGCATGGCAGATTTACCCACTCACCGTGCACAGGGCCTCAAATTCTTTCTCAGACACCAAGGCTCCGTCCAGGCCAAAGAGGAAGATGGACGAGTAGGACAACATCCCACCCAGGATGATGAGGTTATTCATGTAGGGACTGGACATCTTGATCAGCCTGACAAACGTTACAAAACGGAGTGATAATAGAACGACCGTATTGACATGAACACGCTCTCGAGTTCCGAGAGTGAAGATCTTAGAAGGGACCATTTCACAGTTAAACGTGTTTTTCATCGCAGTGAAATACTTTGAACATTACATATTTGATCGTTGCAAACCCCAATGGTTTTAATGGTCCAGCTTTTGTAGAACCAGGTATACGGCCTGTGTTGTCCTGACCCTGCAGAATCAGTATTGTGTCTATAGGTTGTTTGAAAGGTCCAGACCCCACAGAATCAGGATTGTGTCTATTGGTTGTTTGAAAGGTCCAGACCCCACAGAATCAGGATTGTGTCTATTGGTTGTTTGAAAGGTCCAGACCCCACAGAATCAGGATTGTTCTATAGGTTGTTTGAAAGGTCCAGACCCCACAGAATCAGTATTGTTCTATTTGTTGTTTGAACGGTCCAGACCCGGCAGAATCAGTATTGTGTCTATAGGTTGTTTGAACGGTCCAGACCCCACAGAATCAGGATTGTGTCTATAGGTTGTTTGAACG
>JACXGK010006512.1:13369-28588 GCA_016801125.1 Novumbra hubbsi
AATCAGTATTGTGTCTATAGGTTGTTTGAACGGTCCAGACCCCACAGAATCAGTATTGTGTCTATAGGTTGTTTGAACGGTCCAGACCCCACAGAATCAGTATTGTGTCTATAGGTTGTTTGAACGGTCCAGACCCCACAGAATCAGTATTGTGTCTATAGGTTGTTTGAACGGTCCAGACCCCACAGAATCAGTATTGTGTCTGTAGGTTGTTTGAACGGTCCAGACCGGGCAGAGTCAGGCATATTGTCTACAGGTCATCTCCCCTTGTCTATTAACCCCCCCATCTAAAATTATTCATTAAGTCAAGTGTACCCAATGCCCTTGACCGTTCTTGACCACTGTCCTGTCCATAGTCTTCGGATCTAGGAACATTTCCTGAGGCTCTTACAAGCGCACACAGGTTGTGGACGAGATGAGCCCTGGGCCTCATGTTCCAGACCGCTGGTGAGTGACCGTTCACTCCGACCGGTCGCCCCACTGACCTGTGGTTGCGGTTCTTGATGTTGAAGAACAGGAAGGCCCCTGCCATCAGCATCCCAAGGATGGTGATGACCGACAGGATGCTGTAGAGGGGTACGTTTATGTTCCGGCGTTGCAGGTGGACTATGGTGCGGTCCTTAGGAGGCTCCACCCCTGGAACGGAGAGAAGGAGAACGCCACATACTGTAAGAACTCACCAGAACCCTCAAGGGTTTCAAGGGCTCGTCTTACTGAGCTCCAGTTGACGGCGGGTCAAGTCATAAGCTCTTCGTGTTTTAGAGGAAACTGTCCAAGATTTTGTTTAAATGGGTCATCCGGGGGGGTAATTGTCACGAATCGAACTAATTACAAAGTACGTCAGCACAAGCAAGCATGGCGTAATAACAAGGTAAATAATTCAACATACAATTACAACTTAGAAGCTGCATTGAGTGTGTGTGTGTTTTATCCACGACTATATGTACTGTATATGTGGTGACCCAATGTCACCGTAAAGATAGTAAAACCTGATTGGTTGCCAGAAGGTTGTTTTCTGGCGGGTTTCCCCCAATTAAAATGCCATTTACAATGCGTCATAGTGTTAGAACTGTCATTGTTGGTTCAGGTTTTGTCAGTTAGGTTTTAAATGGTCTATGTGAATTTCTGTTTTGAATGGTCCCCATGTGCTTGGGGAAAATGAATGAGTGTGTGTATACACAGCAACAGACATTCCTATCCACCTACCTTGAAACCTCAGGGTGTTGTTTATGAGATCCAGGACGTCGGCAATGGCGTTGTATTCTCCCACCTTCACCTCCTTGCCCTCTGTCAAGAACACAGGCAGGGACACACTTCAGACAACACCCCCACCGCGGGGAGCGCGACACGGTTGAGAGATCTGACCTGACTGTAATGTTTTGAGAAGACAGAAATCCAAAACTAGGATTGCTGCAGTGTGCGAAATCAGTAATGGACCGTGGGCCAGTCTCCTGGACTAAAATATTCAACTGAATGCTCTTAAGGGCCTTGTAGCTTGTAGCATTTGTAGCTCAATATAGAATTTTCAAAGCTACAGTAAATAAAGTTTAAATTGCGATTCATCCCAAGCCATAATCCAAACAACATTAAGTAGTACATCGCAGTGCTACTTAAACAAACCATTTCCTTCAAGAGACGTTTTTTAAAGCAAATATTGGTCCCACGTGCAATAGGCCACAGGCTCTGCGATGACCCCCATTTGTCACATGAACACAAGATCCCTCCCTTTCGTCATAGCACAGGGGAATAGTTACATAGACGCACCCGTACGGAACCCTTCCTGCCCCCCAATGAAAAGGGAGAATAAAGGCCATGGACATTTTGGTGTTGTTTTCTACGCACTCAGTCGTACAATCCAGAGAAACACAGCATGCCAACCCCCTTTCTGATAGATCAGGGAATTGTCAGAAAACACACCAGGGCTTGCCAGAAGAAAGCCGATATACTTGTCGGACATCGCCACTTGGAGTTGGCTAAACGTCATTAGAACATTGAGTGAAACTTGGTTCTAACAGAGCTTTTTGTCCAAAGAAAGACGAAAACAAAAATGGTGGTGGATATGTGATGTTGTGCGATTGTTTTGCTTCCAAAAGCACTGGGAAACTGGTTAGGATATACAGCAGAATGGACGATGTAAAGTAAACTTTAGAGCAAGCATTTGTCTGCCTCTTTTACACTGTGAAACTTGGGTTGTTGTTGGATCTTCCAGAAGGACGATGATGCAAAGCATTCCAACACATGCACTCATACGCTGTGGCCATCCCAGTCCTCTTATCCAAAGCAAATTAAAAATGTGTTTGGCACGGAAAAGTGCAAATCCATTTCCACCTTGTATTTTGTGCAGGTCACCCATGGCGGGTCTGCCTTGGGGATACTAGTCTACATAGTTCTCTGTCTTCCACTCTCCATCTTCCTGTTTTTCCATGACATTCCATGAAGGGCAACCCCTTAATCTGAAATGACATTTCATGCCTGTTTGTTCAATTACCATCCTTCATTACTGTAGATTAGATTTTGAACAGTATCCATGATCTGCTAAGCATGAGAACCAATGGGAGTGGGCCGGATACTAACAGATCCAGGATCAGGCTAATGGTTCACTGCTTCTGCAAGTTCCATCCCTATATACCTGATGTGGTTTGCGAATCTCCTACATGTAATAACCCTCCACGCCAAACCCCAATAGTACTGTTTACTGTTAAGCCTTCTGCTGCACAGGCCTGGATGTACACCCTATTACCAAGTGTAGTACACTGTGTGGGTTCTAGGTTACAATTTTGGAACAGTCACACCAAAGTGAGCTTGTCCCAGACTGAACGAAGACCAATTACAGGGCTGAAGAGAGGATCAGAGCCTGGTTAAATATTCAGCCTTGGCAATCCTTCCCCTCTCTCCCTCACTCCGTCTCATGTGTCAGCCAGTCATCATATGCTCCCAGAGGACCCAGAAGGGAGGAAGGAGACATGGAGTGGGGAAAGAATGGAAGTAATACTAAGGCCGTGATGTGGATGAAAATTCAAGTTGTAACGTGGGATACTGAGAGGGTAAGAGAAGGGAGAAAGAGGGGAAGATTGAGGGGGGCGTGTGCGTGTGTCATGGGGGAGAGGGATGGTGTCAGGGTTTCGCCTACGGCTGGGTACTCATGATGACAGCAATAGAGCAAGCCCTTCTCCAGTTCACCGGTGATAACATTTCTTTGCTTATCCATGACATGCCTCCCCTCCAACTGCAAAGAGAGTTCAATCACTCCCTCGGCCAAAAAGGTCTTCCACACCTGAGGGTTTCCTTACCCGTGCACACACACACAAACACACACGCTGGCACGAACCCACACACACAATAACACATGCTTGCACGCACCTAAACACACACCCACACCCACACACACCCACACAAAGCTGTCCAACTGTATGCAGCGGCACCTCTGCAGGAGGGGACGTAGCAGAGTGGAATAATAAAGGTATGCTGGTGGAGTGGGTTTAAGAGCTGGGGGAATCCCTCCAGACCAGACTACTATGACATCATCCTCAGAGACACCACAACAGCGGGTACCTGCCAGGCCCATTCCACAGAAGATCGACACAAGGAAACACTCGTGGAGCGCCTGCTTACCTTGGAACTGTGTGAATTTGATGGTACCCATCCTCTCTCCGTTCCTGAACATAACTTGGCCCTGGAAAGAAAAAGAACACAAATAGCGCTATCACGAATCGAGTAACTTGAGCAATTTGACTAGAAAATACATCCTCGATAAGATTACACCTTTGAGGCCCCTGCAAAAGAAGTATGGTGAATGTTGATGACAGTATTGCATGGTTCTTGCAAAGAAAAGCCAGGGTCCAAAGTTGGCGAACATTTAACCCTAAAAAGTGAAGATTGAACTTGCGTTTCACCCCAGCACTTCATCTATACTGCAACATTAGAAGAGAAAGCATCCATTCAACGTGGAATCAAAATAGTTAATGTAGAGGATAGGTTTCCGCTTAGCTAGTAATCAACTAGATAGTTAGAAGCATTGGCTACCCGTTCTCCTGCAAGGGTTGGGAATGTAACCAACAGTTCGTTAGCATGTGGGACTGGCTAACTGCAAAGCAAGTTTAATATTAACGTTAGTCTCAATGTTTTCATTAAAGCCTAAGGTTGAGACGCAATTCTTCTACGAGTATATCGTGGATGGTTGGGTCATTCAACATGACAAGTGAAGTACTTACTTCCAGTACGTATTACGCGATTTGATACATTTATCATATAGACGTCTATCTGCATACGAATGACTCGATTAATTCACAGAATCATTGATCGCCAAGTTTTCATTTGTAACAGCCCCAAAAAAATTTGAAGCTTGAGTCCTTAACAATGAGAAACGTACCCGAAATTACAACCCTTACATTTTCCATTTGCCATCTTCCACCGAACTAAAGGAAAGCAGTTAAACAGTTAATATCTTACGGGCACAAGCCCTTTAAAAGAATGGGGGCTACAAGCAGGTAAAGAGGGAGTATTCTATAGAACTGGTGGGAAAAGATGCTTGACGTTATAGGAATTTCTATGCCCTGTTTTTTTGGCATGCCTCTATATCTTTGCTCATTGAAAGATTTGAGTGGACAAAAAGACAGGCTGGCACAGAGCGTCTTATTGGATTAGAAGTATGCAAACATTGATCTGTTTGCACGAGGTAAAGTAAATTATTAGTCAGCAGATGTATTTACTTACATCTCTGCAATCGCCGTTGGGTCAGTGAAGCATGGACTGATTTCGTAATGTGCCACTTTTAACAAATCTTCTTCAGAGGGGGCTTTTAGAAAGCAATTTCTTGAGTGGAAATGTCACCTTTGGCATCTGAGCAGGCATCAATACAAACACTGAAAGGTTGACAAGTCTTTGATATCAACCCTAAGTAAAAGCAATGGAAGGCTAATGGCAAGTCCTCCCAAAAAACAAAAATCATACCCAAATAAAAGAATAAATGACAGTACAGTAAGATATTTTTATACACAGTATTTTTCCCACTTCAATGTTCAACTGATTCGTCCAGCCATCTGCCCACAGAACTCCCTAATTAAACATTTAGCTGGATCTGGGATTACTGACGGCGAAGAAGAAGCAGGTAAATGAGAAAGATGGAAAGAGAGACAGAGCGAATTAACATGGAGCTGATTAAAGCAACACTGACTGGAAGATGGGAAGGGGGGGTGGCAAAGGAGGAAAGAGCCAATTTCGTCTCAACAAGACACTGTGGCTTTGAAGTCTGGCCGGCTTTCCACCCCCTGTTTGATTCCCTGTCTTTGTATGGCATCTGTGATGTGACTGAGACTCTCTCCTCTGTCTGCATGAGCTGAAAACAGAGCTATCTAAAGCTACAGACTTCACAGGTTCCTGCTAATAAAGTAGTACTTAGCTAGCTGCAGTGGAAGAGTTTCCGTACGTTGAAAACATTACCTATGTGATGTGACTTACCGACTGTGCAAGGTCCTAGAGAGAGTGGGCTCGTCAAAGTTTTTCCCATTTAGTGTATATGTGAAGTGGTAAAAAAAAACTTGCAACATGTGAGCTATTTCCCCCACAGAACTTTCTGTAAAGAGGGTTCCAAAAGGGTGAACTAGGTACCCGTAAAGGAGAACTCTTTTGGGTTACAGATTTTTGGGTTCCACAAGGAACAGCTGTGACTGGTATCACATCCACATAGTCTTAATGTGATCTAAATGGCTGAACTGTATCCTTCAGTAAACCATTACCTAGCTGTCTGATAACATTCTTAATTAGAACTTTCTATCTGAGTTCTGTTTGACCGATGGCTCTCCCTGTGACACAGGCCAGGTCGTGACTGTTAGAAGTCGTGTTGAGAGAGCGTATGTGCCGAAGTTCCTAATCTATTCCCATCTGCAAAGCTCGGGCTACATGACTGGTGCCAGCAGAAGCATGGTGGTTCACTCATGCACGTCGCATTCAGCGATGGCTGTAGATGTGTGTGTACAATTTGAGAGAGCTGGTCGTGGTTTTGCTCTAATGCGCCTACCTTTTTAACTGCTTGAGACACTTAATCTGTTACTTTCACCTGCTTGTACATGCAACTGCCTTCTGGCATGAACAATGTTATGAAAAGTCTTAGGCCGCGATCAACGTGCACACAGCTTAGATGTTATCCCTGTCCACTGCATTCTCAATGTGAGTCGGTCAATGACATAAAGTGACAGTCATCACTATTGACCATAACACTGACATGGTCATGAATATGGAGCATAACACTGAAATGGTCATAACTAATGAACATAAATCTGACATGGTCATAATTCTTAACCATAACACTGACATGGTCACAAATATTTGCCGTAACTCTGACATCGTAATGACTATTGATCATAACACTGATATGGCCATGAATAGTGATCATAACATTGACATGGTCATGCCTATTGACCATTAAACTGAATTTTTCATGACTATTGACCATTACATTGACATGGTCATGACTATTGACCATTACACTGACATGGTCATGACTATGGACCATTACACGGATATGGCCTTGAATATTGATCATTACACTGACATGGTCATGAATATTCAACATACTTAACGGTCACACCTCAAAGGTTGATGGACACGGTTCCATTGAGGACACATGCTCCTTGTGAACAGATAAGAGTCCCTGTCCCCCGTGTCTCCCCTTCCCTCCAGGCATACAAAACTGGATTCCACTGAACGCCCCCATCTGTGCCAAGGCCCGCGGGCCTCCCAGCAATAATGTTTGATTCCTCTATTGTTGTGCCACTAGATCCGTATCAGGCGGAGCCCAGAGTGGCTGGAGAACACATCAGGCCCTTGTGTGAAAGCCCACAGTCTGCCCCGCATGATCACAAAGCATAGAAGAACCTCTGCGGTGCCAAAATCTGTTTCCGTTAACTATCACGTAACCTTAAAACCACATGTAACACCCAAATCCTAACCTGGACCTAAAACTAGCCTTAATGTCTAACCCTAAACCTAACCAGTAACCCCACAATACCAATTCTGAACCTAACCTCTATTGCGCAGAGCTTGTGTGGGAGGGAAATTACTCTTAACCTAAACATAACCTTCACAGAATTCAGAATAGCCTTTTGTGCAAGAACTATCCACATGTCTGACGGATGAATTTTGAACTGCATAGTTATACATGTAACGTGCAAAAACACAGACAAAGGCACACTGATATACTCAGTTTGTACACACACACACATATACGAACAAAGAAATGACCACTGGCACAGAGCAGTACCTCCCTAGCATATAATGAACAAAAATCACTTGCTTTGCCTCCCTGCGCTTTTGAGACAAGCCTGCAATCTGAACGACTTCAAGACAACAACAACTTCCGGCTAAATTGGTCCACTGGAAAACAAACCATCAATAGCTTTGTGAAACCTGGACTGAGAGAGTAATCAGCCCAGTCCAGAGCAGATAGTTTCCCTTGCAGCATGAGGCCAGTCCAGCGTTGTCGTAGCTGCACGGGTCTGATATTTTGGACTGAGCTCTTTAATGTAGGCTGAGAAAATTCTGAAAACCTGGACCAGAGAATCTGCCATGTTTTAATGGACTAAAGGGAAGAATTTTGAGACTGTATGAAATTAATGATTGGATACAGATTGAGTTGAAGAATGGATGTGAAACGTCGTTGAGTTGTATGCATCTACACCAGGAAGCATTATTGCAAGACCCTTGGTTAGGTTCCTGCGTTTCAAGGAAGTTTGGGGTTCCAGGTTAGCTGTCTGCACTGTATATGCACTTTGTGGCACACTTCTGATGTTAAAATGGCTTTTAAAACACATATGATGGAGGGGGAAAAAAATGTCAAACTTTTTCCGTGAGTGGGTGATAAGTAGGATTTTAAATGAGTTTCTACAATGGTAAGTGAGGCATTGTGTCGGTGTGTTATATTACTTAAAGGACACAGGCTCGGGAGAGCAGAGGTCAAATAATATGTGAGAAAACAAAAAGGCCGAAGTTACAAAAGGATCAGGACCCAAGCGATGTCCGACCAGGTCGTGCCAGGAAAGCAGGAACCTAAATATGGGCGGTGATGAGGGACGTAGGGGGCAACAAACATTACCAGGCGTCCGTGCCCCAAACGAGGAAGAGAGGGCGGTGGATCTGGGCGCAACACTGCGTGCGCACTACCCATGATGCTCCTGTAATAGGAACACAGCCATAATCTGATGCTACGAAAAGACACATTTAAAAACCAACGCGTATGTTCTAATCTGACATGGCACTTACAAATAACACACGACAATCTGTGGCCCCGGGCCATATGGAGCCCTTTTAACAATGTGGTACTCGTCTGTGGTCCAAAATGAGTACACTAAACAGGTAGTTAACTGCTATTTGGAACACAGACAATCTTCCTGTTATTACCATGACGCATGGCTGGCTCTATTCAGACTGTAAACTAAATGAATAAAATGTTATATTCCATCCATATGAATGGAGATCTGATATTCATCTGTATAGATGGAGGCATATATAATGCAGCGGTGGAAAAATAAGTAATGAATCACAGCGTAGTATTCGCCCCACAAAGTGCATTATCCAAAAAAGAACATCAATGTAGCAACATATGTTATGAAAGAAATCAAATACCATGTCCAGGGGATTTATTTTCGCAAATTAAAATAATTGTAAATCATGTTTGCTGTGCAATATAGTATGCTTCCTCTGCCGCTTTCTCAAGGTAATTGTAGTCAGGTTATTGGCCTGGAGGAAAACACACACGCACACACACACGCACATACAGCACATGCAGACCAACATACAAGTACGGACACAAACAAATGCACCTAGACACCAGTGGCCTTGGCAGCCAAACCAGCAGAAAGACCCCAAGGAGATGAGGCTGTCTGGGCAATCCATGCCTCTGTCCTCAAGCAGTCATCTGGGACTGGTCCCCTGCCCACTTTACCCCAGAACGGCAGAGGGGATGAATGGATGTCCCAGTCGGGGGTAAATAGGAGGACTATGGTGCTCCGTAATGGCCCATGGAACATCAGCTTTTCAATCCTGGTTACAACGCTCTATCCATCCGGGTTACAACTCTTCCACCATCCTGGAGAGTTTGGTATCTGATTGATTGATTGCTTCTGTGGACAAGTGTCTGAGGAAAATGCAAATCAATGTATAACTTATTGAAATGCATTTTTCTGGATTTTTTGTTGTTGTTGTTCTGTCTCTCACTGCTCAAATAGACCTACCATTAATTATATTAATTATACACTGATCATTTCTTTGTCAGAGGGCAAATTTACTAAATCAGCAGGGGATCAAATAATCTTTTCCTCCCCTGTATATTATTTCCTCATTATATAAATCTTTAAACTTTGAGAAAAAAGCTACATTCTTCATAGCTCCTATTGGTTATAAGGTCAACAATGGATGTTTCGTAACAATTAACACTACTGCCCTTTTTTTATTTCAAAGGAAGCCACAATGTAAAGGAGGTTAGGGTATGGGTACAAGTGCAGGTATGGTACAGCCCTGGACAGGACAGGATGTGTTAACCATCACATGCCTATTCATTCCGCGTGGACCACAATGTTTAAGATGTCTCGAGGGCCCTGGAAGGTGTCCTCCAAATAAAAAGTGGTTTGAACATTGGGACAACATTTATTGACTCACCGTGACGCCATAGAAGTTAGTCTCATTCATGACATCTAGCACCAGCTTCCCCACCTCCCGGTCATCCACGGTGGAGTTGCGGTGCGCGTCCTGACTTTCCTTCTGCTTCAGCAGGTCCATGACGCGCGTCAGGGTCTTGGCGATCACCCAGATGCCGTCGTAGGCGAAGCCGTGATACTTGGAGGGCTCCACGCCTTTCTGCTGCAGCTCTCGGCTGTACTCCGTCTCATACTCCCGAGGAGTCTGGGTATAAAGGTACCCACGGGACACGGGGATTGTTGACGGACTTTCTAACGGCATCCTAGTCTGCATATATTAAACGACATTTGACCAGGCGCCACGGGTCTCTGTATATATATATACATATATATACATTTATATATATATATATGTATATATAGAGAGAGAGAGAGGGGGGGGGGAAGGGGAGAGGGGGGGGAAGGGAGAGGGAGGGAGAACAAGAAGCCAACCGTACGCCATTGGGGAGTCGGCTGCTTCTGAGGCAAACCCTTGGATGAAAGGGAGGTGGGGAACGCTCACCCTTCCAGAGATGCCTTTGACTTGTTTGGCGCTGAGCGGTTCGAAGTCCACGGCGATGTATCCCTCCATGGCGGTCAAAAGCTTCTTGGTGGTGCAGTTTGTGGAGTTGGCCTGTTCCCACCAGCTGCCCTGGTACCAGCCGGGGATGATCCACTGATACTTACTGCCGAACATGTTGAGGTTGTACGCCTGAGGTATGGGGGGGAGGGGGCTGGTTAATATAAAACACACACAGGCGCGGATCGTCGACGCTTAAGGTGTGTTGACACAGCGTTTGCGTGCGTGTGTGTGCGCATGCAAATACTCACGCAGCAGAAGACTTTGGAGGCCAGGTTCTCGTCAAACTGTCCGATGATGATCCGGACGTCGTTGTCCTGTGGGGAGGACACAGCAAGTAGGAAGGTTGAGGGAGAGGAGCGTAACGTCTCCGGGTAGCTGCGGTCAGCTAATCGTTAGCGGTAACGACACCGGGTCATCACACTGCAGTAGGGCACTTGTGTAACGGCTCTATTCCAGGGGCTGTCTACGTATTTACAACAGGGCAGCCTCTGCCGTGCTATGGAAGTACCACGGTGTTAAAGACTCCTCAGTAAATACTGGCTGATTTTATAACAGGAATGTAAGCATGATGGTCCCGCCTAGCTCAGTACGGTGCACTGCTTACAACGCCAGAACGCCGCCGCAGCTTTGAGTTCCCAAAAATAACGCAGTTTGTCAAAGGTGTCAGCTAATGACCGAGTTGCTTTGGCGATAAGTGCCTGCTAAACACATGCTAAACGCTGTATTCCGGGTTTAACACAATGTAATAAACTGAACTTTAGCTGTTGATGTTTTCCGTGTGATTTTCACCTCATCGCTATTCCAAAGTACTGGTCCTCCGCTGTGGGCCTGGGTGTTTATTAGCTGACTACAGGACGAAGGGAAACGGGGAAAGTAATATCAAGCCACACAGTGACAATCCATTAAGAACTACAACCATTAGTGTCAAACACTGGAATGGTCTTCTGTCCACAGGGCCAGGCTGGAGAGATCTGCATTGGAAGTGAGAGCTATGGCCAGCGCAAGGTTCTGAACACAGTGTGTGGTGAGCAATTTGTCTGTTTCTAGTCCGCGGGGATGATGCACTGCACACTTTAAATGAGGTTGATACAGGAGGGGTTCGGTTGAAAGTAACGCTTTACTAGGCTGTGGAATTATTCAAGTCCATCGAAATACATTTCAGAGCAACCCAGTGAAAGGGAACTCCATGTCCTATTGGGTCTACTCATAAGCAGTGTTCTCGATAGAGACCGGGATGAAACGTGATTAGGAAGGAAACGTGAACCCCACATTGGGCTAATGTCAATAAACAGTGTAGCCTTAACATTAAGTTAGTGAAAAGGCATAGATTATCCAGTTACCGTGGTCAATATCAGTTCTGTCATTCAATGAACCGCCATAGATTTTCTCCAAACTACAGAACATGGATTAATGATCCCTGTGAATGTTCTCATGCGGACAAGCTTTTCTGCGTATTTTACTACCTTTGTATAAACATCCTTCCTGTGAAGTCAAACGCTGCCAGTGCAGCATGCCGCTTGTGTGAAATGTAGCTGCCTGGAATCTAGACATTTATTTTAGACACTTGTCTATTGTATCAAATGTCTTTAACTTCCTGTTGCCCTTCCACCCGGAAAGCCCATAACCTCTGAGAAACCATTTCGTTTTTTAAGCATTCATTTTGACACGGCTAAGGTCACTTTACAGGTTTTTGTCAAATTCTTTGGTACCATAACCAAGAGCATTTTGTGGTTCTCTTAGGTGATTCCGTTCCATTTTGGTTTCAACTGTTTCACTGCTTCATTTGGTTGGATTGTTTCTGTTTCAGCGTCTAAGTTCCAGCTATGCTAAATCTTTAATTTGCAGTCCTCTGTTCTCTCGGCACCAGTGTCCTGAATCGTACCTGCATCGTCACTGCATGGCAGACGGATGATCACATAGGAACAGTGGGCGTGGTGGTGGTAAAAGATCTTCTAACCATGAGGAAGAACATCCATCAGGTGATTCATGAACTTAGTATGAATGTAAAACACGTCTTTATTGATGTCGAGTTCTGTGTCGTTCTGTTCGGTTCTTGCCTTTGTTCCTGAAAGCCTGTCCTTTTGTAACCATTGTTTACCCCTGCGCCTCATTGGCTACACACGCAGACACACACTCACGCGCAAAGATACGCACAGAGCCCCGGACACAAGCAGACGCACACATGCACACGCATTAAAGACACACAGAGGATAATGATCGCGTAATGATTGATGCTCAGCGCGCCATCACCCAATACATCGTTACCCAAAGTATCCCCGCGCATACGCTACATATATATTGATTCGGGTTAAGCTGCCCTGATGATTGTCGGGTGTAAATGTACAGGATCACCAATACCACACGTGTTCAAGGCAAAACACCCTAAGAATGCTACTGCCAACCGAACATAAATCACATTGCATCAAGAATCCCAGACGTAGACCGGGTCCGAGCTGGTCGGAATGAGCAGAGGCTGCTTGGAATGATGTTGGAGGGGCCAGTAGGAAACACTTTTCGCTCCGGTATGAAGACGCAATCCAAATGCCCCAGGACATCTGTCACATGGGACATCAATTGGTTGTACTGACTTTCAGCGGTCCCTAAAGATCCCTTATTCTAAATCTTGTCGCAGACACCTCATTCACCCCCCCCCCCCACCCCTCCCCCACTGTCAGAGGTGTGTAAGGACGTGGACCAAAATGCAGGCGGTTGGCTACAAATGCTCTTTATTATCCTTCAGTGAGTGTATAGAAGTAGCGTACAGAGTACGACCGTATACACATAACAGGAAACAATCACGGACACAGAGACAAGACACACAGGGGATTAAGTAGCCAACTACATTAGATGCAGCTGGTGGGTAATCAGGAAGGGTGCGTTCACGAGACATGGGAAAACAGGACATACGAGTACGATGGCACCTAAAAGGCCGGTGACGTCGAACGCCGGGGTGCTACGCGATCAGGAGAAGGCACGGCATCAGGAGGCGCTGTGACACCCACAAACAATATGTGACAAAACAATTACAGTATCTAAATGGTTGCAATCGCAGCTGTAAGTAGCTTGAGATAGTAGCATTGGGAAAATTACTCAAATGTAATTTACCCAAGAAATGGACGTATGGACGTATTTTCTCCAGTGGTTTGTCATTGCGTTGTGGATGCAATGACAATGCAATGACAAACCACTGGAGAAAATACATCCATTTCCTGGTCGGATAAAAGTAAAGCAGGTGTATCCAAGGACCTAACAGCACTTCCACATGTAGTTAACATACAAAACCTTTTATACGTGTCTTCAACTGACACGACGTGTGGTCTGCAGTTGCGACCAGCCTTTATTCAATCGTCACGGAAACCCCAATCAAAAGGCCATTCTGTCCCCCATTATCCACAACGCCACACTGGGCACTCCTCATCAGAGCCAGGGTGCATGCTGGGAGCAGGCAGAGTAGTTGAAGCTTTTGTGTGTATCACCAGACCCTTTTCCTTTTCGGATCCCTTTGGCTCGGGAAGAACGTGGCTCTCGTCCCTCCGGGATGAATGGTGGCCCGTTTCCCTGAGGAAGGCACTTAACCTAAATGACTCCAGCTGCTGAGGAACTGAAGATGGACAATACCGCCCTAGAAAGACCTGGCACCATGAGAAATGTTCTCCCCTGGACCCAGGGAGGAATTTGTGCCCTCAGTTTTGTCACAGCTTTTTCAAAAACGTGCCTGGACCAGAAGTCTCATAGTTTCATACTCTGAAGTAGTTGCCTATGTATATAATTTGGTAGACATGAGATGCTATGCTAATCCAGGTGAAGGCTCTTTCACTGTTGACCTTACCGGCCAATCTGAGGTGTCTGTGAGATACATTTTTTACGCAGCTATTTGGTGTGGTGGAAGTATCAAAAAGAGCCATTGCTATTGGTTATTCCTCTGATGATGGTGTTCGATGAGCACAATACAATAACTCCTTGGTTGTCAGAATAGCTTTGGTTAGCTTCAACCAAACGTCATGGAAACACATCACGACATCAACTGTCCCGAGTTGACTGGGAGTCATGCGATTGGTGAGAAAAACAGCAAAAACAGAAAAACCCCTCCCTATAGGAGGCCCAAACCCATCTGCTGATGTTACCAGTCTACATGTGTGGCTGAACGTGTCAGACGCAACGGCCACATCTTCTTTTCCAGACTGACGGACAAAGCTCATTACATGGGTGCGGGGGGAACAGCCAATCAGGCGTCAGAGCCGATGCAGCCCGCCACGTCCTGGAAGGAGGGCTTTAAGGAGCTGTGGGACGATTTGCATTTCTAACCCTCATCAAGGAACCGGGTGCCAGCGTAAAACGGGAGCTTCGTACGAACACGGAAAGGAAGGGCCCGTGGCGCCCGCTATCTCGCCACGCCAGGACGTGGCTGCGTGTGTGGTGTGTGAGTGCTATGCCCTGTGTGTGTGTGCGCGTTATTAGTTGGTCGTTATGCATCACTGTCCAATCAGAGTCATTAACACACCTGCATGAAGACACACTGCAATGTGAATCCACGCCTCAGTAAAATACACCGTAAGGACGTACATACCATCAGTATGATAAGGACGTACATACCATCAGTACATACCACGCCTCAGTAAAATACACCGTAAGGACGTACATACCATCAGTATGATAAGGATGTACATGCCATCAGTATGATAAGGATGTACATACCATCAGTATGATAAGGACGTACATACCATCAGTATGATAAGGATGTACATACCATCAGTATGATAAGGATGTACATACCATCAGTATGATAAGGATGTACATACCATCAGTATGATAAGGACGTACATACCATCAGTACATACCACGCCTCAGTAAAATACACCGTAAGGACGTACATACCATCAGTATGATAAGGACGTACATACCATCAGTACATACCACGCCTCAGTAAAATACACCGTAAGGACGTACATACCATCAGTATGATAAGGA
>JACXGK010006513.1:0-11269 GCA_016801125.1 Novumbra hubbsi
TGCATGCAATATCATTCAAACAGTAAACCTGACTATTTGTCTCTTATTAGTCCTTGCATGCAATATCATTCAAACAGTAAACCTGACTATTTGTCTCTTATTAGTCCTTGCATGCAATATCATTCAAACAGTAAACCTGACTATTTGTCTCTTATTAGTCCTTGCATGCAATATCATTCAAACAGTAAACCTGACTATTATTAGTCCATGCATGCAGTTTCAGGACAATAAACCTGACGGTTTTTAGTTGTTGCATACAGTTTCATTGAGGCAGGAAACCTAACTAGTATTAGTCCTTGCATGCAGTATAATCGGGACAGTAAACCTAACTATTATTAGTCCTTGCATGCAGTATAACCGGGACAGTAAACATGAATATTATTAGTTCTTGCATGCAGTATAATCGGGAGAGTAAACCTAACTAATATTAGTCCTTGCATGCAGTATCATCGGGACAGTAAACCTAACTAGTATTAGTCCTTGCATGCAGTATAACCGGGACAGTAAACATGAATATTATTAGTTCTTGCATGCAGTATAATCGGGACAGTAAACTTGACTATTATTAGTTCTTGCATGCAGTATAATCGGGACAGTAAACTTGACTATTATTAGTCCTTGTAGGTGGTGTTATCGGAAGCACATACTTTTTTCTTCTTTTGACTTAATGCTATGAAAGTTTAGATTTTAAATAAAATAATTGCTGCAAAGTTGAAGTATATTGTATACTGAGTGTATGTGTACATATTTTCCTCACTACTTAGAAATGACTCTTGTTAAAAACATTCCCACTTTTTTCTATATAAGCTTGGCATTGTGCAACAAAACAAAAACGGTTTGTGAGTAAATGGCTTCTCTCAGTTGGACACAGATGTCCTCTTATGAAGTCCCACCTACTTTCTCACTACTAAAGCCATGATGACAGTGACTACCTTCTAATTACTCTTGTTATAAGTCAATTACAACTTTCTCTTTAGCACCATTCTGTGAAGTTTTTCCTGGTATGTACTGTAGACCTAGGTTTAACCGTACATAGAGACGTACAATTAAGAGCCCTGAAGAGGTCCTTAAAAATGAGCTGTAAGAGTAATATGATTAAATCCTGACATGTTCAATGATACAGGCCTCCTCATGGAAAGCAGCTGCTTTGCACTCAATGTGCTGGGCACCAGGGCCCAATGCCCGGTGATGCTGCTGGCAAAAATGGTTTTTTTTAAATACACACAATTTTATGTACCTTATATCGTTAACATAATCTTAATTAGAGGGTGTTCATATAGACAGTATATATATATATATATATATATATACATATATCAGTGGTCTCTGATGAAAAAAATTATCTATTAACATGTTGCATAAACCCGACTAGTCAGTATTGTTTTTTTATCTGGATGTCAGTACTGGTTAATGGGATGGGAAAGGAGCTGCACAATCTGTATTCTTACCAATGAATCGGGCTTGATGATCTGGACTTCTTCTCCTTGAATCCTCTGTGGCCTGCCTGCTGAACCTCTCACTACAAACATCTGAAACCCCATCACGCTGAGACCAACGGGGCCTTCTCTGTGGCGACGCTTGACATCGTATCTGCTTATGAAACAAGCAGTATTGCTGTGTTTTTATTGCCCCTCAACGTACAATGTGTAAATTCGACAGACTGCTGTCACATGTGACTTTCAACAGCTACTAATATCTTTGTGCAGGGCTGCTTACTTTTAACCAAGTGTTAAATGTCAACATGTACAACACTACCATTCGCTTTTTTCACCAATAGCCAATTCAACGCTCTTCACTGTGATCTTTACTCTGTTCAGCTGGCTCCTGCTACACACACAAATAAAAAATTCATTAATATCAATATATTATGTCCCTTTTAGGCAAATCCTTTTCAGCTCAAGCCTCAACGTTATGTAGATCTATTAATCCAGAATCTTGCGCCCGGGTTGGCGTAATCACGTTACGCCAGTGGTTTGTGGCATTCCGTAATGCTAAATAATGGGTAAGTTGCTTCTAGTGTTAATGAGATTTAATTTGAGTTATTGTTATATAAAAATGAAGCATGGCAAATCCCATAATTTATTTGGTCGGGATGTCACACAGGATCAGACCAGATCAAACCCTGGATGAGTAATCATTACTGTTCACGTGATTGATTGGACAAGTTTAGAGTTTGGAACCCATGGGAACCGGGGAGACTGTACTTTGACCACCTTTTCCCTCGGGTGAACACTAGAACAATCTGAGGGCCTGGGAAAGGGCTGACTTTGCCTGGGAGGTTGGTTGACCGGGAGACCTGAGTAAACTTCAAACCACATATCTGAGAGGTGTTAACAAACAATGGTCACCAGCCAAACCTGACGGCTGAGGATCAAACACTCAGCTGGCCTTTAGAGCGGTAACACATGACCTTTGTTGGTCTGAATCAGTTCCATCTCTTTCCCACTGATATACCCATGCCATCACCCCTCTTCTACATCTCCTATCTCCTTCCACTCTTCCTCCTACCTCCTCCCCCATAATCCTACCACCTCCCCCATACCGCTAACTCCTTCCACTCCCTCCTCTACATTTCCTCTGTCCTCTCCCGTTCCTTCTCTCAGGCTGATTAGTTATGTTCTGTTTCTGGTTGGTGTGGACCTTCTACCAATTCAGGCAGATTTGTTATGTTCTGTTTCTGGTTGGTGTGGACCTTCTACCCATTCAGGCTGATTTGTTATGTTCTGTTTCTGGTTGGTGTGGACCTTCTACCCATTCAGGCTGACCTCCGACCTCCTGGCACTGTTTCTACTTTCACCTTAACGATTCCAGACACAGCAGCCAAACACAGGCTGGCAAGCAGTGGTAACATGTGGTCGCCAGATTTGCCTCTGCATTCTCCTGTCTGTGGAGACAAGCGGTCGGGCTAACCTTGTGTTCGAGGACACGGTCAGTGTTACCGTCACTCAGTCACTGGGTGGACAGACCATCTGACGGAACAATAAGTATACAACCATGCAGGAAGTGAATGAGTGTGAGAAGCACATTGTGAGAGAGATGAGAAAGGGAGAGATAAAAAAACAAATGGAAATGAGAGCTCCCCCACTGGAATAATATCTACCATCCCTGCTTTGGGTGGGATGAGAGGCCGCCTCTCGGGAGGAAAAAAGACAAGTCATGCTGTTTGCAATCATCAATTATCTCATTGTCATTAATTGTATCCTGCTGTTGCTTCATCCTTCTGCAACGTGTGTAGAACACTTCCCTCGCTATTAAGCTTTCTGTCGGAGATCATATTCCGCAGTCGAAAAAGTTCTACTGTGGGTCTCAGAATACCTCTTATTCAATACAGACAATCATTTGAGTCGCCTTGCCAGTAATCCATTAACTCATTAAACGCCTGCCCGGGGACGCTCCTAACAGGGTAACGTCAGCTGGTAGCAGCAAGTCAGCTGTCAAAACACCAGCAGCTCAGGAGTGTTTAAGACATGGGGAACGAAGAGGGGGGTTGTAGAGGAATTCAGGGGCAAAATGACCTCAGCACCTCTCCCTGTCAGGAAACCCCCAGTCCCCCTGAGTGGAAATCAGAGCTCGCATCCTCCTTTACGGCCATGTTGTGTTGGGCTCCCCGGTCCTGGCTCCTCCCCCGACGGCTCGCCCCAGAGCCCCTCCCACCATCCACCCTTCCTTTCATGCACTCGCATCTTCCAGTGGAGTAGCCAATGATATAGTTAAGTGCTCATTTGTCATTGAGAGTGACAGGTGCCGTTGCTGGGTCTGGGGGTGGGAGTAGGGGTGGGGCTGGGGTGGGGCTTGGGGTGGGAGTAGGGGTGGGGCTGGGGGGATTTCAGAGAGGACAGTCACTCTAGGCGCGATGTCTTGACTAAATCTCATGCCACGCGCACAACCAAAATCTGAGAGTCCCGCCTCTATTATCGGCAGGCACACACACATACATACATCCACGTTGACAGACACACATCCACGCAGACGAGACACACTGTCACAGATTCAGGGATTTACTCTAACAATGTAGTCCCACATTGTGAGCACCGGCGAAGGAAAGATTCTGGCGCGTGCTTTGTGATTGTTGTTATGTGTTCTGAGTGTTCTGCCCATTTGCTCAACTGGGTTAAGGTCACTTAAGGTCTGGCCAACCAGAAACCACAAACACACAGTACCTACACACTACTTACGAAGTCAGCTTTCTAGCACACATGAATGTTATTCTGTTGTTCTTTTGCTAGCATTTTGTTTATTTCTGTCGTGTTTCTATATCATCCGGGGTGAAAAAAAACAAAAACAAAAATTTTATGCTACATTTTTGTGAAATGTACTCAGAAATGTGAGTTTGATCAACAAAAACTGTCTCGGAAAGTTTGATAAGATATTCAATTGAAACTGGTCGCTTTGCAAGTGTACGTTAAGTGACATAACAGTAAATATAGTTAAAGTGAACCAGCCGATTGGCAGACAAGAGCAATCTAATTGTTGTTTGATTGGCAGATGCAGAGCTCAGTTCTGACTACTGTCAGATGCTGTGCTGGGAGCCAGTCTCACGCTGAGAGGTGCCTGTCACTAAAAGACCGACAGCTGGCACACAGCACCTGGTCTACCTAGTGCGCTGTTTGGCCAAACTGTCAGTTAAAGATTGCATGGTTATCATTTATTTTGGACTGGTAAAACATGAGACTCACATAAACACACAGCCATACTATATCAATAAAATCAAACATCAAATATATCAATGATTCACTTGGGTGACCTGAAGAGACCTAAATAGTCAGCGCAACACACAGATAATCAATCAAACTGCATGCAATCAGAGATGTCGAATCTGACGGGAATCATTAATTATACACGCCACTCCACTGTATGGACGTGTTGGGTCCCCCCCCCCCCTTCTTCCTGTAGCAGAAGTACCAGGGGCCCTGGTGGTGGCCCCATCTCATCAGCTGACCCCTGGAGGTCATGAAGGAGTAGGGTCTTCCGTGACACGTCTCCATGCTACGGCATGCTGAGAGGGCCATTTATCAACGTCAGACCTCCCTACTGTCTTCCCTTCATCCTTTCTGTCTTGCTGTCTCTATCCATCTCTCCTAGCCACTCATCTGTCTGTTTAACTCCCCGACGCTCCTTCAGTTGCCTTCTTGTTTTGCGGCTTTGAACGTCCATCGGATCCTCTCTCCGGCTGTCCGTGGGCAGCACCTCTTGACCTATCAGCTACGCTGTCATCTGCGTATGTTCATGTTGGGTTGGGACAATGTGAAACTAATCCAATACAATGGCTGCAGACCGACAGCTCTGGTTTGCTATTAGTTTATCCAAACGGGATGTATTTTGGAATGACAGCACATTTTCTTCATGCTCCATGTAGGGTGCCAAAAGAATTTGGATAGATTAACATTGTGTACAATGAGGTAGTGATGTTTAGTACTTGCATATCCTTTCCAAGCAATGGTTTCCTGAATTCTGTGACCCATAGACCCAAGACACTGGGTGTCGTTCCTGGTCATGCTCTGCACGACGCACGCACTTCAGTTCCTGCCTGTTTTCTGGTGAGTGATTGTCTTGGCTGTGCTCTTTTTGTCCTCAGAAAACGTGGTAGCTATGGCAGCGTGTTTGGGTTCATTGTCCAGCTAAATGATGAAGCACCATGCAATAAGTATAGGGCCATTCAGTTTTATCTGAGACAAGATGTTATAATACTGTACACTTCAATGTTCATCTCTGAACACAGCCAAGCTCACTGTGATCACCTCATGATGAGCATCCTGTCATTTAACGTGGCCATAATGAGCGCCATCCCAACAGCGTCGCCAAGCCCACCGAACGCCCAGCGACCCGGTGATTTCCGCCCCGTTGTTGTGGTTCTGGTGATTGCACCCTGGACCAGTGAGGCTTCCCTGATTGTGACGGGAACTTGATTGTGGTGACCGGTGCTGGATGCAATTGTGCGGTCCCACCAACCCTGAAGAAAGTGAATTAAAATCTCCGCAGCCGGACACACAACCTGATTACCGGTCAACCTGCTGACCGCTGCTCATAAACCTTGGAGGGGGGGGGTTTAACAGTTTCCTTTTCCCCCGTGCTCCGCCTCTTCCTGAAATGTTCCGAGGCCTCCGTCTTCTTTCCCACTTGCTCCACCTTGCCCTCCTCTTCACCTTCCATCTTCTTCTCTCATGCCAGCCAACACCCCTGGCCTGACGTCCCCAAATTCCTCCCTTCTGCCTTCTCCTTGCCTTCCATTCTCCCTCTGCCTCGCCCCCTCTTCCTGGGCACCTCAGTGGCAGTCAGAGGACATGCTGACAGTAGATATTGAGGGGGGGAGGGGTGGTGCCTTCCACACCTGGTCCCACCAGCTCTGTGTACCCCTAACCAGAGGTAAGTTCTACCAGATCACCTCCAGATGGACCCAGACCGGTTGACCTTAGGTACACATAGATTACACAACCTACCTAAACCTTCACAAACACAGACATAAACGCACACATTTGTTTAACAATTTCTTTAGGGGCCCAGCAATATTCCCCAAACCCTATTTCCTCTAATACATGACCCCTAACCTTACCCTAACTTTAACTCCAAACCCAACCCCAACTCCTTATCCCAAACCAAACCCTAAGACTTTCTTTTATCCAAAACCTGTCCTAAAAAAGTACTTCGGTGGGCAAAATGTCTCCATAAAGTTCAGGTGTTCTTTTGTTTTAACATATGGTTATACAAACAAACCTGCACTGTTTGGCTAGGATTATAACGTACACTCAGCACATACATTAACCTAACCCATGATCCTCTTGACCACCTCTGCATGAGACCGTAAATCCCATTCCCCACCTTATATAACATTACGCACCCCCCTAGACAAATCAATCCATGATAAACAAAAATACTGCCAAAGCAATTAAAAACACCGCTTTATTCTCATTCAAATGCATGGAACAAATACAGTGTACCCATCCAAAGCTCCTTGTCCAATCGAAATGCAATGGAGGGTTGGAGTCTCCAATACCTCAACACATCCCATCCATTGTTGCGCCATCGCAGCTCTAGCACAGGCTGGGTGGAATGAAGTGAGGCTGGAATGAAGGGGGTATTGAACTACTCTGGGCTTTCCTAGTCTGAACCAGACTACACACCTCCTACCAATGATTCCAAAGTTGTCCCAAAGTTGTTTGTCACGTGAAATAGCATGAACATTAACACAAACCCTGCGTGAACGTCTGGGCAATATCCCGCTCTAATAGCGGAGTTTTGCGCAAAAACCTCATCCGTTCTTACCCTCCTAGGGACTTAGTGTTGCTCCCTAACTCACCACCTCTCTACGCTCATCCCCCGTGCCTCTTCTCACCAGCTGGAAGTGGATGTGAGACTCTGCTTTGGGCTAAATGGCCTGTTTGCCTTGAGTAGGTCACAGTAATTGCATTGGGTGAATTGCTCTCAGACACTGTTCACAGAGAGTTTAAAGCAGAGGAGGAATAAAAGCGTTCTGTCCCCAGGGCCTCTTGCGTCAGACGTTCAGACATAACGTGTCTTGGCTGGGTACGGTCAGCTGGACTGGGGTTGCCTGGCCCGAGGAAGACAATGGAGGACTGGGGATCCTCACGTAAAGTAACACAACTGAACATAACAAGGGGGAAAATGTGAAAGAATTGAATTGTAAAGATCAGCATAGGACATAACAGGACAGAATAGAACGTAACAGAACCTAATAGAACGCCACAGAACAGAATAGAAAGTAACAGAACAGAATAGAATGTAACAGAATACAATTAAGCATAACAGAACGCAACAGAAAAGAACTAAACAAAATGAATGTAACCGAACAGATTTGAATTGAACTGAGTATATATATAAACTGAGGTATACTCCGCTAACATTCCCACATTCGAACCCAGGGATGGTTCGTGTCCTTAACCGTGGAAGCTAGTTGTGCTCTACATAATCCGCGGCTGGTTCCAGCGTCTCAGCTGTGTACATCTGGATCTGAACAACTCAACAGGCAGCTAACGCATGGTCCAATGGATATTATGCTTTCAGAGATCAATTTGCAGCGAGGGTACTCTGCCAACACACAGTTTACTTGCCGCTTTCAACCAGCCAAAGAGTAATTTTAAATATGGTACTTATTTAGGTTCCAACAGTTTTATCAAATGTAATTGCTGTGTTTTGCATCCATTGTCTGGTCTTGTGCAACACAGTGTTTTTGGAAGGTACAAAGAAAAGCAAAACGTTCTCATACTGTACATCCTTGAGTTGTTATGCAAACGTCAGGAATCCAACAATAAACACATTTCAAGGAAGACTACTGTGATCTGAAGGGCAATGGAAGCATTGAGTTTCATAAAAGGTGGAGTAACAATTGATGAAAGAGACACATCACTGTGAGTGGAGGAGGGCGGGGTTCTGCAACAGCCAGTCACGGCCTGCCGGCTGTCACATTTCTATGTTCTGTTTCTTTGTCCTTTCACTGGTTTCATCTGTGTCTAGTTTAGTCTTCACCTTTATCCTGTTTGCCCCTAGTTATGTCCCTATTTAAGTAACTCCTGTCCTAGTGTTTCTTGTCAATCATAGTTTTACGAGAGGTTTGTGTCTCATGTTCCTGGATTTCCTAACCCTAACTACTTTTGTTTAAGAGCCTCTGTGCCTTTGTCCTGCAACTCTCCAGAGAGTTTTAGTTTAGGGTTAGGGCGAGAATGTGGGAGACAAACTTTGGTTAATATTCCCTCCCAAATTGAGAGCTCCTCAAATCTTAAAGTCCAATGCTGTCAATATCGGTTTTGTCTCTTCTTGAATTATCACAGACTGTTTTAAACCACACATCCACCCAACCATGACAGAAATTCCTCTGACAGCGTCTTCATATGAACCCCCTGGTATGAGACTGCTCCAATTCTGCCTGGGAGGGGTTCTAATGCGACATTGTCCAGTCCGGTGCTGTGATTAGATACTGCAACATTGAATCCAGTGCCAGGCCATATCAGGCACTTCAGAAATACTAAGGTCATGAGTCACTGCAGCCACAAACCCCCACGTCCCAACACCCCTACGCAAACATTCAAACATTGAAATGTTCAGTAAAAAATTTGACGGATAAACAAGTTCAGTAACAAATTGTAATTGATGAACATTGATAGGTTCAGCAAAACATTTTAATTGATAAACAATTGAAAGCGTTACAGCAGGTACATTGCCTAACCAGCATAAGCTGGGTTAGATAACATCTTGAGACATTGAGCTGGTTACACAAATCATCCTGGTTTAGATAACATCTTGAGATATTTAGCTGGTTACACAAATCACCCTAGTTTAGATTACATCTTGAGACATTTATCTGGTTACACAAATCACCTTGGTTTAGATAACATCTGGAGACAATTTGTTGGTTACACAAATTACCCTGGTTTAGATAACATCTTGAGCCATTTAGCTGGCTACACAATCACCCTGGTTTAGATAGCATCTTGAGACATTTTACTCGCTACACAAATCACCCTGGTTTAGATAACATCTTGAGACATTTAGCTGGTCACACAAATCACCCTGGTTTAGATAACATATTGAGACATTCAACTGGCTACACAAGAGTTGTCAGTAAATGACTGTCAAACAAATGACTGTCAAACAACTAAACCTGTTGGGTTTACAGGGCCTTTGTCCAGCGTTCAGATTTGGTGCTCAGCTCCCTCATGTGGAGTGCCTTTACAGAAACCCTCGTCCACCTATAACTTATTTTTCCATCCCACACCTTAAAAATAATTATTCTCTGAGTCTGCTGTGAACTGTAGACCGCGTGGCTGTGTAGAAGTAAAATATACTGTAGGTAGTGGTGGCGGGCTGTTAGTATGAAGACAGACATGGACCAGGCAGATAAGTCTGTTAGCCATGCATGTAAAGCAGTTCCCTCCGGGACGTTGGAACAAAGTCATCTGACATCCTTTTGGACCCCGAGACAGAACATCTGTTGCCCATTTCTCCATGTCAGCATCCACGGTCGCCGGGCTTTTGTTTGTTTGTTTCTCCCCTCAGTCGTGTCTACCGTCAGCCTTTCCGCTGCAGCCATGTTCAGGAGTCCATAACCGGACGGGTGGGCTTCGCTCAAGCTACGGAAAAGCCAGGGTTTCGATTACCATACATGCGCCCGGGCGTCTCGTGCAGCGCCATCGCCGGAGCGCCGTCCCTGCTTACGGGCCCGGCCAACGCGTAGGACCCCTCTCCCACGACCGGCTGGACCGGTGGCCTAGTGATCCCCTGTTCTGGTTGTGCGTCAGCTTCCTTCCATGACCTCAGCGGTTTTGGACGCCGCAGCCCTGGTTTTTCGTGGATCCGCATTACAGAGGGGGTTAACCTATAAGCCGGATCTAAGCCGGGCTGACTGGGCTTGCACCGCCACAGAAAATAATTGGGTTGATTTCCCCGTAATGGTCTGTTGGTCCTGGCCACACTGTTTCCAAGCGTTAGCTGCAAACTCCTGCTTTGTCACATGGACTAGGGCCCCGGGCCAGGCCTCAGACTGGAGTTAGAACGCACGGGGGGAAGGGAGGAGTGGGACGGGGGGATTAAGTTGGGACAGGGTGTGGGTGTTTTTGACCACCCAGTCCTCCTCTGTCACAGGATAGACCAGTGTGTTCATCACGCGGACACATGGACTGTAACACACAACCAGAATCGACCAGTCAAACAACCAATGCATATCTCCTTTTGTTGTTCTCGGTCTCTCGCACGCGCACACACACATTGTTCATCGTGTTTCCTACTCCCCCCTCCTGGGACTCCCTGACTGGATCCTGTCCTGAGGTTGGACGCCTTTTTACAGCAGGATTAAGTCATGCTTATGTGTCCAAGGGACAGCGTGAGACTTCCTATAATCCCAGCTCGCCACTGAGCTAACGAGCTAACGACGGAAACACTGTGACACGTTTTCCCTCCGTCGCACGTTTTCCAGATAAAGGACTGCAAAGGCTTCAGAAATGGGAAAAATCCATTCTCTCCCAGTGGGTCATTTAATTTAATTGCCTAACCTCTCTTTGATGCGGGTGAATAATCTGAGGCAAACAATGAAATAAAAACATTTAAAGGTGTAATTGCCGAAGAAAACTACCGGTTTCTATCTAACTGGAAGATGCTACTGGTTTTCCCAAAACCCTAAATATGGATTCCGTATCGCGGCATGGAATCATGGGTGGGGGTGTGTAGAGCTGGGAGGGTGAGTGGGGTCCATTCGCTTGTATGTCATACTTTCCTTTTCAGAGAAAACAAGTACATTTTTGGAACCGGACTGGACAAGGGC
>JACXGK010006513.1:11369-28585 GCA_016801125.1 Novumbra hubbsi
GGGGGGGGGGGGGGGGGGGGGGGGGGGGGGGGGGGGGGGGGGCTTGTGGGAAAGAGGAGAGATGGAGAAACATAAAGAGTGTAGAGAGCGTGGGATACCATTGGCTGGGGAATACATCAAAAACCAAGCGAACTGGCCACCCTTCTGTGCTGTGTTTCTATTGGGTTTTGCCGTGGGTGTATAGTCAAGTCTAATACTACGGTGTATCACAGTCATAACACTGAGGTCAGCTGTTGGCACACGGTACCAGTTTCATAGCAGTCAGTCTGGGCCACCGGACCTATGGCACCAGAACCCCGAAAACCCTGAGGCAGGCCAGGGCTGGGCTGAGTCTTTCCATTGCTCCCGGTCAACTGGATTCATGTAAGAAACTGGCTAATCCGTTCAGAAAATGCACACTGGGGCGTTGTGTAGCCGCCGCTGCCATTGTGAGGCCTTGTCAAGGCCAATCAAGCCAGTTGTCCGTCATCTGTATTAAAAGCAATGAAAGCTATTACTTTTTTTCAGAAGCAGTTGTTACAAAGTGTTTTTACAGACACCCAGCTTGAAATCACAAAGAGCAAGCAACAACAAAGGATGGTTGCATGATGGCTACGGAAAAAAACCTGGTATGGTCAAAACTTAGAGAGGAGCTAGACTCAGAGGGGTGGCCATTTATCTTCTGGCTGCGCCAATTAATTGTCACCCTTATATCCACTGGTAGAGGTCTGACCACACGCTAGTGCACATACAGTACATTGGAAAATGGTTGCATTGAGTTCGCAGGAAGTCATATGAAGAAAGACACATCCCCCACTGTTTAAAACACATTTTTCTGTGGATATGAACTGTCTCAGAGTTGTTCCATCGTCAGATTTTCAGAGATTAATCGGTAATACTCTGATGATTAGGCAGGAAACAGCCTAAGTGTAACCACACCGGCTAGTGCCAGGTAAGCAGATGCGTACTGACAGAAAGACGTGATGGTGACCGAGAACAGACTGGATCCAGCCTGATGTCCCAAAGAGCACATCAACAAACATCTTCATCAACACAGACTAAAAAAAGGAAAAGTTTCATAAGAACTTGTTTTTGCATATTACCGCAGTGACTGATCATGCCAGCCAGATATTCACTTCCAGCTGGCCTTTCACCTTCTCTGAGAGGTGCGGTTCCAAGGAAACGCCCTCGTCCTTCTGTTCTCACGCCTGGCTGTGTGGAGACCGCAAAGCAAAACTAGAGGGAGAGAGAGGGGGGAGATGCCACTTTTACTTCTGGATGTCTCTCCCCTTTCCCTTTTTCCCACGAGGTTTGAAGGCTAAACGCGATGTGTTGCAAGCTCTAAACACTACAGACACAATCCTGGCTCGGAGCTCCTGAATGCCACTCTGTTTTAGCAACTTCTTAACACACCGAAGGCCCCGGAGGCGGCTGTTCGAAAGACGTAAACAATGTGCACAAATGACAACGGGGAAATGAAAAAAGGTGGCAGCTGAAAGTGCCTGTGCAAGTTCGAGACTGCGTTGATTTCTCCTGACTTCCGTACGAATGAGGCATAATTGCTGCCTGTCAAATACAAGCCGTGCTCGCCCAGAGGAGGGGCTGCTTTGGACCCTGTACTCTAAACAAACGTAACAATGGCTTTTGTTGCCACGTTGGCAAACACCTCCCTGGCACACTGTGTGGTTTCAGACGATCTGCCGTCAGTAATCACAAACTCCATTTAGCTGGTTATGAACTTAAGGGCTCTTTCCACGACACGGTTGGAGGGAGAGGAGGAGAGTAGAAGAGGAGAAGCGGCGGAGAGTAGGAGAGGAGGAGAGCCGTGTTTTGAAGGGCATGCTTTTTCATAATGGACCCTAATTGATATTTCTGAAGTGGTCCAGGCTGCACACTTGTGACCACGGAACAGAGCTGGCGTCGGCCGAGCGCGAACCCTGTTCTCCACAAGAAAGCAACGTTCTCCTATGTTCTTCCGTAAGGCACACAGCTCTCTGTCGCATTTGGAAGCGCGGCCCAGGGGTGCCGGGTTGTGTGTGTGTGTGTCTGCATTATTTGCTGGCGTTCACCCATGTGGGCATAATCCGGCTCTAGGCCTAAAGTGGGGCCGTTTAGTCAACAGATACTCTGACGAAGCATGCAACACGGGTTGTTGTCCAGTGATTAGCAACAACACGGGTTGCTGTTGCTACATCAAATTGTTAGTTTGATAAAAGACGCAGAAACGTAATGGAAAATACTAAAAAGTAAATGAAGATATGAAAAAGTTCAACAAAGAGGTTTAACCTTTGACCTGAATACATTCCTCAAGTCTCTCCCTGCTCTTCATGTTAAGCTGAGGTCTGGGCTCAAGGTGACAGTCTTTATTGGAAAGCGATGAGAGTTTGCTGGGATGGGTTGGCAGCCTACCATGACAGAGAAACCCACGCAATCCGCCACTCTTAACGTTACTACTCACTTGGCACAGCAGAAGGACAAAATGTAATAATAGTGAACTGCTCTCGGCTCCCACATGGGTCTGCACATGAGGAACGGAGGATAGAACCTGTCTGCACATGAGGAACGGAGAATATAACCTGTCTGCACGTGAGGAATGGAGGATACAACCTGTCTGCACATGAGGAGTGGAGGATAGAATCTGTCTGCACATGAGGAGTGTAGGATAGAACCTGTCTGCACATGAGGATTGGAGGATTGAACCTGTCTGCACATGAGGAATGGAGGATAGAATATGTCTGCACATGAAGAATTGAGGATAGAATCTGTCTGCACATGAGGATTGGAGAATAGAACCTGTCTGCACATGGGGAATGGAAAATAGAACCTGCCAGCACATGAGGATTGGAGGATTGAACCTGTCTGCACATGAGGAATGGAGGATAGAACCTGTCTGCACATTAGGAACGGAGGATATGACCTGTCTGTACATGAGGAATGGAGGATAGAACCGGTCTGCACATGGAGGATTAAACACAGGTTGGCTGTTTTGTGTTAGAAAAAACTTTTCAACAGAAAAAAGCAAATGTAGGCATCAGCATACAAATTCAAGAGTATTGTCTTCTAAGGTTTACCTAGTTCAGAAGTTATTAAGTAGTCCATATCCCAGCAAATAATCAGGTTGGAAACATGTTAAAAATATTTACAAAAGCAAACAATTACAAACGATTACATTAATAATACATTTGTTTTGAAAACAAAACAGCACTATGAAGCATTTTGAGTAGAAAGAGACATAGAATAGACAAAAATAAATGTTGTTGCATTATAAGATTTTTATTGAAATATCTTTTTATTGAACTATCCTTTTAGCCACACAGTTAGTGGTTGATTAGCCTAATTACATAGTTTGAGTAAAGCTTTTATGAATTCAAAGAATGTTGCTTGCCCACACGTCAGGTTGAGAAGAGTGTGGACACTGGAGGAAATGTGGATATTGGATTTTGGAAAGAGATAACAGCCAGTATGTTATTCAATACATATAGTATATTTGGCTATACTTTGAAAAATATACAGCACTTATATGTTGGATCTCACATTCTACCACACATTGACAATTCTCTTGGCCTCAGCTAGAGACCTTAAGCGGTTGAGTCTGTCTATGGCAGTTTATAATTCCATCTCCTCCTCGTGATTGGCGTATTTCGTGTGTGTATTGAATACTATCGTCCTCTGGTCTGGATGAGCAGAATCTCATCCTCTATTTATTGAGGTGTCTGCTCCGCTGTCCCTGTGGATGTTTGAGTGGAAGATGAAAGGGGGATGAAGAAGGTTGATCGAGAGGCGGGAACGAAGGAAGGGAAGAGTCGGTTTTGTCACGCTCTATGACTGACAGAATAAAACAAACAGATAATCGGATCCTTATCGTGGCCCATATCAGTAGTCTGTGCGTGCATGCATGTGAGTGTGTGCGTGTGTGTGTGTGCGCGCGTGTGTGTGTTTGTCTGGGATGTGGGTTTTTGGCAGATGGCCCGGCGTTTAGAGAATCTGACCGATTACTGGAAAACTGCTAGATCAAATTAAGGTCGGCAAGGTGAAAATTCTGCTCTGTCATTGGATAAGACAGCTAGGTTACGACCCCATTATACAATTTAGCTCTTCATGCTATAAAATGTTTGCTTCAGTTTCACAAAAACACTACTTTAAGGGTGAGGAACCATCTAACATAAAGTTGTAAAATAGTTAATTTCTCTTTTAACTTTGGTTAGCTGGCATTAGACTAACCCACCACATGGCTGACTATCAGATTCACTGTGGTAAAATCTCATTGGATGGTTATCCAGTGTTTTGACTCGTTTGCAAACACAGGCGTTTACTTTGCATATACTTCACTGAACTTCCTCAACTGGTTTGTTTGGTCAGCACAGATACCCACGTACCTGTAACTGAACACACATATTCTCAAAGGCCTCTTTTGATGAGTGTGTGTGCGATTGTGTGTGGCTTTGTCATAGACTTCATAGAGACATGTTGCCTGTCATTAATGAAAACATTCCGTGGTTGTCATAGGGACTGTCGTCGGATGTGGGCTTGGATTTCACCATTTAGTATCTGAGAAGAAGATTTCCACTTTTCTACCACAAAATACACAAATATTTTTTAATGCTATTCTGTTATGTTTACATTCATGGTGAACACATTTTAAACATTTTACAATGCAGAGTTTTTCCCAGTACATTGAACACAGCATACATCAATAATGCATGGAGTACTGTTAATATACTCCACACCTTGAATAACAAAATACATTTGCATCATAAATAGTTATAAATTCCTCAACATTTGCAACAGTAACACGTATTCCCCCAAAAAACTACAAATCGGAAGTTTCCAAAAGTTTCCCCAAAAACGTCAAAGGACTGCCAATAAAAATGATAGGATCTCAGAAATGTTTTAAGAGAACGCAAGACCCCATAGCTGATGAACAGTGGTAGCTTGTACAAGGGAGCCTCTAGTCCTCTGATGAATGAAGACAGCTGATCGACAAGCATCAGGCGACCATTGACCGCCTGATCCCGATCATCAGCCCCTCACGTCACCGTATGACTGCTCCATCACGCTTGTCCCCCCGACGTCCACCGGCATCCCTGTGTGACAGCATTAAGTCATCTCCTTCCTTTTGTGTTCATGTTATTGTTTTCCCCTTGTTGCAACACAGTCATGTGAATATGCCTGTGTGAGCTACTCATCTATTCGGCCCTTCTTTTCGCCAATATAGGGGCGTCTGTAAATATCTTCACAGAGCTTCAAATATTTGATATATATCGATTGATGCTAGTGGTTTCCCGTTTGTCGCTCTAACACAGGAGCTGCAGACGAATTCATAGGCAGTTGTTTGTGCCTGCTGTCTTGTCACAAACCATTGAATTACCAAAAAGGAGCTATCAACTCTTAACTACCCTAGTTCAAATCAGGAGAATATGTTGATATGTTTGGTTTTCTTTATGAGCCCCACAAACTGTTCTAGCTGCCAGAAGTTGAGCTAAGTCAAACTTGATGAGAAGGGAAGACCCCCACAGTCTTTGGTTGCACCTGAGTCTCTGGAACAAGGTGTGGTTTTAGTCTTGATCTACAACATCTACAAGCTGATCCACAAAGGAAAAGGTGGGCACAAAGTATGCTGTTGGAAAAAGGAAAATTCATCTAAAGAAATCAATAAATAATGTTTTCTTTTTTCCGAGATTCAAAACAGCAATCCACTGAACACATCTTTGCACATCTTTTCAAAAACTTTGGAAATGTCAATTTTTATGCACAACAACAAAATGAAGGCATATTCATAGTTATTTCATGTCCATTTCTCATTTTTTGGGGGGGGGGGGGAACCAAGTCTACACTTATGTGCATAAGTCCAACAAATTAATGTCAAAGTGCAAAACACTTGAAACAACATTACATGGTAACTTTGCACTAACAGGAATGTATTACAAAACGAATGCCTTGGACCTCTTAACTAGTCAACTACACTAATTCCCCGCAAGCATTCACTAATGACATCTCATTACCAGAGAGCTTTTGTGGGTCCTTGTCCGCTCAAAATGGTGGCCACATGACCACCTGTTATGTCATCAGGCCTGGGGCAACAGTGAATAGAATGAAGCAGGATGTAGCAGTGGAAGTAAGTGGACATGGCAGTTGAATGAGATGTCCGTCCAGCGAGGAGCACATTCTGCCTGAAGCACACAGCAGTTAACTGCCATCGGCCATGTTCTCTCTGCAGCCACAACGACTACAACAGCTCCGGTGCCCGTGTCTGACGCTCATTAACCACTACTGCAGTGCACAAAACCTCCCAATCGGTGGCTGGCCGACCCCGTAGAGGCACGCTTGGCCCGGTGTTAAAAACACGGAACGTTCATGAAGAGGTTTTCCACTGAGGTCAGATCATCACCTTCTCACTTGTTTTAATAGGAAGGGGATGTGACAATAAAAACGCTCTGCAGGTCTGTTGTTTCAACTGGACCAGAACTCTCTTCCCCTGATCAATTCGTAATGGTGTTCAGACTCACGGTCAGGGTTAGGGTTAGTTCGGGTCTGGCAGAGAGGCAGCTGAAGTCAGATTTATCAAGTTTATGGACCAGTTTTATTGATTACCAAATACAATTAAACTGTTCCATGACAATGGATGGTTTCTATCCAGTTGAAACCAGATAAAAAAACAAAATGAAAATGTGCAATGTTTTTCCACCAAACTGACGTGTTGCAGCTAAAAAGCAATGGGCTATGATTACAGGTGACATTAAAAGTACCCTACACTTAGGTTTCACACACCAAAGACAAATTGAGTTCACAACGCTTTTTCAACCATATAGATATTGTTGTTGGAATGGAGTATCAACCTCATCAGGTCTTTTACCAGCCTGTGAAGTATCAAAACAACTAAATCGTTCATCTAAGAAATTATATAGTTTCCGAAGTAGTTTCTTGAGCGGTTATAAATTGATCTTTGAGGATGAAGGCATATCCACCACCATTTCTCACATAATGAATTTAAAAGACACATAAACATCTCACCATGGCTAACAAACTGCCTTCAGAAATTGAGGAAATTGCACCAACGTTTCCTGTTTCCATCAGCCCAGTCCGGACATATGTGTCAGTTAAATCATCTGCATGAAATGCTTGGATGGAAACCTGGTCAATGGAACATTCCACTATTAAACGACTCAAATATTCCTAATGGTAATAACCTTTAAGCAGAGGTAGCCTACAAAAGATCTTCCAAACGAAGACACCATTATCATCCCTAATGAAGTCACGATCAACTGCAGGTCTAATACCACACCCAGAAGAGAAGTAACTACACAAAGTCGAAGACACCATTATCATCCCTAATGAAGTCACGATCAACTGCAGGTCTAATACCACACCCAGAAGAGAAGTAACTACACAAAGTCGAAGACACCATTATCATCCCTAATGAAGTCACGATCAACTGCAGGTCTAATACCACACCCAGAAGAGAAGTAACTACACAAAGTCGGACAGTTGAAATGAATGTACATTTTGAAGTTCAATAAATCCATTACAGGGGACAGAGGAATTATATTGTTTCTGACCAAATGAATGTGCAGATACTGTGTGCTTCATTGGTAGGGAATTATAGTGGCAATGCAAAATGGCATCACAAACCTAAATAGGCGGACACACGTTTTCAAATACAGGACAGAAACCAGGTGAAACATGCTCCAATGACGAACTGTTCCGCTTACATTGCATCGACTCTACATCATCCTATGATACTTTGTTCCAATCGTGTTGCTGTCATGGTGACGTAGATGCTAGCTAACCAGTACGTTGCTTGAACCATAGTAGGTGTGCAGTTTGACAGCATCCAGGAAATGGCAAAGAACCATTCAGGACAGGACCGGAAAGGATACAACAGCCCTCATCACTTAAGAGCAGGTAAACCGCTAGCACACACACAAAGACGGCCCTGTTCCTCTGAGAAATATGACACTTTGCCACGCAGGAAGTTTGTTTTTCTGTTCCAGCTCTGAAATGAGGAATCAGAAGCAACAACCAGTGTGGCAAAGAGTGTAGAGTGTAAGACAAGGGAACGAGGGGATATGTACTGGGCTGGCACCATACCGTCTAGAGAATGTCTCTCACACTGATATAACGATTGGATGAATAGATGGAAGGACGCATGGATGAAAACCAGCATGAGGCACCGCACACCGGCAGTCTAATGTGTTCTGCTGCTTTACACATTAAACACGATGTCACTTTAAATCTTTAATAAAGACATCAGACCGGTATCCAAAAACTGCTCGCCCCTCGCCAGCACCGAAAACACCTGGCCTGTATGTCAGAACCGACAACGTTTGCCGGCTTCTTTTCCCTCCTGGGAATGTACGGTTATGACGAGACACGACAACATCCCGTTCAGAGGTGACAGACAGAAGAAAGCAGAGGCCCGTAAACACACGTTGGCCCACATCTCCCCCTACGTGTGCCGGTTGTTTATTTCGCCCAGTGGTCTGATCACACCAGCAGATCTTGAGGCACTGGATCCGAACCTTCATCCTGCTCCTATCACTGCCGATTATCTGCGTTGAGCCTGTCTGCTTGTTAAACAATCCTGGAAGGATTTCAACATCTCGATACAGCCCATTTCACCTCTCTATCAGTCACATAATCAAAATTGTTCTTTTCTGTCACTTTCCTCTCCTCACCACGGTCTCTGTCGGAGGAGGAAAAATGTTCCGGCGGTGCTGGTGCCCCAGGAGCAGGCAGGGTTCACCCGAAACCATCAGTCCTGGGCCCAGAGAACTCTTAACTGGCACCAGGTGACCCATAGAACCGCAGGAGCTCAGGAACGGCCCATCTGCGTACTGTTACGGCCGATGCACACAAACTCAGAAAACCCACTTCAACTCTGCACTCGGTGCCAGCAAACTCATCGCTTGAACACACACACATGCACACACACAAAACAATCCAGTGTGCGCGCACACACACACACACACACACACACACACGCAGACACATTGCCTCGTGGCAACGGCCCCACAGTGGCAGATTCATAAAACCCCCGGTTACTGTGCACAGACGAGGGCGCTCCCACAACCCAGCGGGTGCTCGGGCAAGCCTCTTTATGAGTCCTGAACAAAACAAAAACGCCGCTCACTTTATGGTGAACAACGTTAGACAATAGAACAGGAGTCAAGAGGCGGGCAAAACGCCTCCTTTCCGAATCCACTGGAAACCCAGTTGGTCTTTCTTGCGTAGCATGCCCGCTGTGTGACGGGCACAGCGAGGTTGGCACAGCTCTCAAATCCCTACGTCTCTTTATGGCCACCGGTATGGCCATGCCTTGTCTAAGACTGGAGCTGAAGCTGTGAAGTCGTGGCTTTGTGTGGCAAAACAAAACCTGGGCACAGTGAGAAACGCGTTTAGTCTCCTTCACGGATGGCTGTAAAATACCCCGTTTTCCTGTTTACCTGAGAAAATACTACATTTTGGTTGGCCGCTGCCCACTGAACCCTGGGTACCCCCTCCAGCGTCTGCAGGCCGGGCACTGAGGCCTGCCCTCTGAACCCTGGGTACCCCCTCCAGCGTCTGCAGGCCGGGCACTGTGGCCTGCCCTCTGAACCCTGGGTACCCCCTCCAGCGTCTGCAGGCCGGGCACTGAGGCCTGCCCTCTGAACCCTGGGTACCCCCTCCAGCGTCTGCAGGCCGGGCCCTGAGGCCTGCCCTCTGTATGTTGGACACGCATCACTCCTCTGTGTTTTCAGAGCAGAACCAGAGCGCCATGGGGGTGATGTATAGATACGTCCGTCGTCGGGTTCGTGTGCGCTTGCACGTGTGCATGGCTGCGTGGTATACTGGAAGGAGGTGTCTATGAAGCCACGTGCTCCTCCGGTGTGAGTTTCATGTGTGTGTGTGTGTGTTTTTTTTTTTTTTTTTTTTTCGTCACAGAGTTGCTTCATCGTGTTCCCATGGTTACTATCGCCTACACTGCCAACGTGTTCATTTCAATAAGGCAATGTCATCTGTGATACGTGTTCACTTCGGGGTTTCCGAACCTGTCTCGTCTCCGGTGCGTCGGGTCGGCTCATGTCATTCAAGAAGGATACAATCTGATGATTCACACAGAGGGCTGAATGTGGCTAGGATGTGATTATTCTCTCGGATACCAGAGAAGTAATGCTTGTTCAAACATGTCGTCGGTCTACCTAGAATGCGCTTGGGAAATGTAGCTTCTGTATTCAGACTGCACAGTAATGTCGGGGTGGGACATTCAATTTGGCGTTGATTTATTTCCATCATTTTAGGATAGGTTCTTGGTAAGCCATAAAGGTCATTCCGGATTTGAGCTGTATTTAAACAGAATACAAACAGATTCAATATTCATGTATATTTTCAAAGTTTGCAAAATGCCAGTGTTTTTTTTTTTTTTTTTTAAGATAGTTATTTATGCCAGTAATAAAATGTCAGGATATGTTTGGGGGGTCCTAGCTGCATCAACTCTAGGGGTGTAATTGGATCTTGAGTACCAAGGTGACCTACTATTTTCCAGTCTTGTTCAAGATGGACAGAATTGCAATTGCAATTACAGTGAAGAACTTAATTTATCATTTTGGTCTGTTCTGGTGGAAGTTGCTAGAAAATATTGATTGTAAAACCACTTAAATATACGTAATAAATATATACAAATGTATACATACAACCACATAAATGTCATATTTTGACATATAAGTGTAAAATATGAAGACATTTTTGAACAGACAAAATCAAATACATAAACATCATGTACGGAATACATAGATACATCAGGGTAATATATAAATAATTCAAAAGAATCCGCACATATAATATATAAATGTTTGTTAATTATATGTTAATATATTATCCTGAACAATACTAGCAGAAACTGTACTAGGATCATTTCCACAGCCAAATGGTGTAATCTGATCTTCAAATGTATTTTTTTTTATGTAACAGTGTTGGTTGTAGCTTGTTTCTGTGAGGTTTTTGATTCTGAAGAGCCAAAATGGCTCCTCGACTGGCTCTCATAGATGACATCATAGTTGAAGTGTTTATTGGTTGATAAGTGCAGCTTTGTGGGAGGGCTATGGGGGAAAGGAGCATGTTAAACAAGGTGGTGTAGCTGCCCCAATAACAGGCTGCACTTTTCCATGATTACCTTCAGAAAACACTGTTTTAAAGAGATCCGGAAGCTTCCCTGCCGAGACTCTATGTGAATGAAATCATCAGAGCAGTAGGTTTGGGTAAAAACACACATCTGCCCTCATAACGCACACACACAAACACACACACACCTAAATCTTAGGCCTAATGTGTGCAAAGCACGCTGTGTATCCAGGTCTAATAAACGGGGGTAAATCTGGTTAACTTTAAGTGGATTACTCTCCAGCAGCACTCTTGTTAAAACAGGCCTGGCAGAGACACTCAGGGGAATCACATTGAGACGGGGCCTTTGGCAGCTTCACAGCACACTGCCCTACACTGCCCCACACTGCCCTATACTGCTCTACACTGCCCTACACTGCCCTACACTGCCCTACACTGCCCTACACTGCCCTACACTGCCCAACACTGCCCTACACTGCCCTACACTGCCCTACACTGCCCTACACTGCCCTACACTGCCCTACACTGCCCTACACTGCCCCACACTGCTCTACACTGTCCTACACTGCCCTACACTGCCCCACACTACCCTACACTGCTCTACACTGTCCAACACTGCCCTACACTGCCTAACACTGCCTAACACTGCCCTACACTGCCCCACACTGCCCTACACTGCCTAACACTGCCTTACACTGCTTAACACTGCCCTACACTGCCCCACACTGCTCTACACTGCCTAACACTGCCCTACACTGCCCCACACTGCCCTACACTGCCTAACACTGCCAGTCTTAATGTGCCGTCCGTCCAATGTGACCCCACGGAAACTCGAAGACAGCAATTAAGGCTGCTCTGGGGTCAGCATGAAGACAAGAATCAAGACAAGAATCAAGACAAGAATCAAGACAAGAATCAAGACAAGAATCAAGACAAGAATCAAGACAATAATCAAGCCATGAAGTCTTACAACCACAGAGACAGAATAAGTTTAGGTAGACAGAGAGAGAGAGAGAGAGAGAGAGAGGCCGAGAGAGAGACACAAAGCGAGAGACAGGGAGACGAAAAAAGAACGTTGTATGTCTCTTAGTTACCTAACAGCCTGTGACATTTCCACTTCAGAAGACCACATGACTCACCGGGCTGATAAAGCCTGTTCTAGCTGTTAAAACCTACACACTCGTTCCCTTAAACTGTGGCTGTAAGGCCTGCTGACTGCAGGTGCTCAGAGAGGTGATGGAGGTTGATGGTATGGTGGGAAGGTGAAGGGGTGAGGGTGGTGCTTGCCTGGCAACGATTGTCTCCTGGGCCTCTGTTATATACTTATCCAGAGCAGCTGAGAACCAAGCGCACAGTTCTCACCAGGGCCGTCCCTAGGAATAAGACACATCAGCGGTTGCTTAGGGCCCCCATCCGCCAAGCGGATTGCCTGTGAGCCCTGAACCACTAGGGTAGAGAGGGCCCCCAAATCACATTTTGATTAGGGCCCCCAAATGGCTGGGGTCGGCACTGGTTCTCACACATCCCTTATAATCTCCTCGCTATCTTTCCAGAAACACAGCGGGACCTATTCCCACTACGTGTGGCTATACATACGTTTGTACTCTAACACTCAATAGGTTTAATCACAGTTCTTAGACATGCCATCTGGCTGGAGGGAAAAAGTGCACAGCTGGACGACCCCTGAGTCACCCCAGGAGTGATAGGTCATTCTCCTGGGGTCACCTGTTACATCAGTGCTCCGCCTGGTCAACACAGGGGGTCCCGGTGACCCCTGATCTCACGAATTAACCTCTGATCCCTATCAGTCCCTGGAGCCAGGCACAGTCAGGCACAGTCATGCTGAATCATTTACCTCACACATCTTTGTTTACAATAGCTACAAGACATGGCTCTATTTCCTGTTTAGCAGGCTAAAATAGTAACTGGTTGCTTCCCCGTTCTTTGCTTGGAAAAGGTTTCTGTGGGTTGACTTTTTTGGCCATTCCCCTTAACAGTTTATCTGAACATTTGATTCGATTAGTGCTTGGCGGGGAGAGAACCAAATCTTTCCACACTTGGTATTTGTTTTGTGGTGACATTTTCAGCCTATCGGTTGAAAGGGAAGGTGTTGATAGAACAGGCCATTGTCCAATCGGACACACTCCCACAAGCCATGCCAACCAAGCGTGTTACTTGTGCTCTCATATCCCCATATGAGGTTCCCTTTAAACAGGTACTTAGCTCTACTGTGGCCGGTGGCCGTTCACTCATGGTATTAGAATTTAAATTCTAGAGAAGGCACTGACGCTCTGAACTTAATTTTAAAAAAAAGTCCACCTTCTGTTTCTTCAAAATGTTTATAATTTTCAGAGTAGGCCAAAACGCTGTTGTTCTGATTTTGTCTAAAATTGTGGAGAGAGAGAGGAAAGGCTCTGAAAACCAATAGCATAGAGCCCATTCCAGTTCTGCACCGTTGTCTCTAGGCATACTTTCATAATTACCTTACTGAATAAACATACACAGCTAGGCTTTCTGTTTCTGATGAACTTGGATCCAGGAGGGATAGGAAGAAACAATACGGAACTGATTTGTCTTTAAAGGAGAGGATCTAAGTGACAGTTTTCCCCCCAGTTATTATGACTGAAAGGTTCAATCTCCCACTATCCTATAAGCAGCTTTGAGCTTGAGTTACAGGCCGTAGACACCGGAGGCAGGGCAGATTTAGGTGCCTGCTGATAACCATCAGGTAGAGCATCTACTTTCTAGGATGCATTTCATAATATTGGCTGGACAAAGCCTCGCGCAGAGTAGAATGACAGTAATAAACCAGAGGCCCTTCCCAGCCTGCCTCGGTCAGCGTGCGTCTTGCCCTCGCCTCTGGTGTTTGTCCGAGGTGCTTTGTTAGTTCTTTTGGTTCCGGGAATGTTGTGCGGCATTCCACTTCTCTCCGCGTCTCGAGCGGGAAAACACCTCAGAGCAGGCGAGCAGAACGGACAAGCTCATTGGTTTAAACCGGGAGTCGCTTCGCCATCCGCGCCGAGTAAGACGAGCCCAGGCCGGGTGCAGGGGATGGATGGCGAGACGCAGAGACTAAACGCTGGAAAATTAGGGAGGGGAAACACTATCTCCCTACTTATAAACGTCCGATAATCCGGCACATGTGCTGCTTACTAAAGGGATACTTTGGCTTTTAAGCTTCTTCGTCGTTCCCAACCGAGCTTCCAAAGTTTGGCCAGGAACCTCAAGTCATATCCAATTAAGTCTGCTGATCCTGAAAAAGCCAATGTGGGGATGGGAGAACTGCAGAGCTGGGAACTACTTGTCAGATTAGATGAGAGGAATTGGAGGCGCACTCAAACTGAAGGTAATTAACCGATTCAGTCCTGGGACTTTCTGCACGTGACCGAGCCTCACCGAGCAAGACGTTTTTTTTTTTTCTTTTTTATTCTACCTTTGTTGGGCTTTAGGACGCCCACGCGTTTGAGCCACGATCGCAATGGTCATTCGCTCAAATGGAGAACCGACCCGGTGTTACATGCGACACTGCAGAAGGTGTTATTGCCACCCTTGATCATTCTGATGCAGTTCACCTGTGTTCTCCTGAAATAACAGCATCACGTCAGCGTGGTGAAATCCTAACCATGCCAGCAGACGCAAACAAGCCAAGATCAAGGCCGTGCTGTTTAATCAGTTCCCCTCTACTATTTGTCTTTCTATTTTCAATGGGAAGTCAGGCTGGATAATGAACTTAGCAAACAGTGATGAGCCTGATAACAACACCTAACCAATCACAAGCAGAGATTACCCATGACCCTGAAAGCAAATGTGACCTCTGTATTTTTGGCACCGATAAGGTGAGAGAACTGTGGGCTATAACCCCCTGGGGACAGCAGGAGAGGAGTCAAAGTGGAGAGGAGTCAAATGTTTCACCGTGTGATATTGAAGCTAAAGAAACAGTCTCTGTATGATTATATCACATGAATTACAAGCCACTGTAGCTGTAGGCTCGCTCAGCAGGTCTTGCAGTGACCCGACACCTGATCCAGTAAACCCTCACCGTGGAACCTGAACACAGATCACAGCAGCAACTGGCGTGACCATGGGAGACAGAGCTTAAATCCCCTAGAGTTCCTTCCGAATTCTCCCCACCTTCAGCCTCCACCAGCTACGTCAACCAGAAAAGGTCAAGCCACTAAACACCGCGCACTGAGTCAGAGTAAAATGGAAACTTCTAGTTTTCTTTTTCTTCTTCCCCTAAATAAAGAACAAACTGAGAAAAAAAAAAAAAAAAAAAACAGAAGCATTAAAGAGGGCATTTGTCATAATTTCCCCCTGCCGGTTGTGTGCCGGACAGAATGAAAAAGTGCGGCGGTGGGTCTGGATGTGGCGTCGCAAGCTAAGCAGGGCTGTGGTGTTGCTGTGGTCCACCTCGGTGTGCCGGTGTGGGGCTTGGCCTGGTGAGGCGGCCCCCTGATGTGATCCGTAGAGCGGAGGTGATGGATGGGGCTGGCGGGCAGGATATCTGGCCTGTGTAGTGGGCCCCGCGTGCTGGACCGACTGGGCTTTCCCTGAGCCATTCGTTACAAAGAGACAGTTACACACCCTGCTAAATGAGGCCTGACCACCAGGCAGGGGTGTGTGTGTGTGTGTGTGTCATCCCTGTGTTTGTTCAGTGCAACTGCTCTACTATGTCATGCTACTTGTAACATTCCAAGTGTGTACCAACCCAAACCGCAAACAGCGACTCTTGATGTGAACAAATCAGTACTGTGCCCGTTACGTTTTCCACTATGACAACGTTGCTTGTGTGTCACTGTCATTAGAATACGTGTGCCTGGCTCCTTTTCATTTGGGAATGTCTCTGGGTATTCTCTCAAGTCAGGTCCGGTGTACACCACTGTGAATAGGATTTTCCAGAAATCGCATAAACAGGGCTGTTCAGGAAACTTCTATTAATCAATTTAAGGGCACGCAAGTGTTGTGGGGTCACAATGTATTAACTTTGCACTGTTTCTGTGTGTGTTTGGGTGTGTGTGTGCGTGTGTGGCTGGTATTGAAGGGTCAACACAACGTGGGTCGAATGTTACTATGCCCTGAAAAAAAAAGATTGACGTCCACTGTCAGACCTACCATTACCACATAGCGTTTTGGTTCAAACATCGTTAAAGTCATAATATTCATGAAGGAAACCCATTGCAGACAGTTTTATGGTTGCTTCGGTCTATCTTGTTCAATGTTCCTCTGCTTCGCGGTGGTTCCACCACGCACCCACCCAGCGGTTCTGCCCGCCCGCCTGTCTCCTCCGTCTCTCCCCCTGGTCACAGCCCATGTTGACGCTAATATGAACCGGAATGACTACCCAGGTTCCCATGGCTGTCCGTCTGGCCTCCGCATGTTGACTGAGAACAATCATTTACATACTCACTCTGTGCCGAATCAATCCACAGACCCTAATCTCCCGCAGTGTCACTAATGCATACCCACCCACAAACACACACACACACTGACAAACTTTATACACACGAATATATGTTACTACTTGTTAAAGTATTGTACTCATACTACCTAGCTGCAGTATGTCAACCCTTTCAAGCTGAAGTACTTTGTGATTTTTTTCCATTCAATACGATGAACTGTTTGCTGTTTAACTGTGTGTTTTTCACCAAGTTCTCGAAGTGCTACCAACAGTTTTTGCCAATGGCCTTGGACTATGACAAACTGAGACAGTATATTCCAGTGGGGTAGAACACACGGTGACAGTATGTGCCAGTATAGTAGAACACACTGTGACAGTATGCCAAAATAGCAGAACTAACTCTGACAGTATGTGCAAGTGGAGTTGAACACACTTTGATAGTACATGTCAGTATAGTAGAACAAACTGTATGTGCCAGTATAGTAGAACACACTGTGATAGTACATGCCAGTATAGTAGAACAAACTGTATGTGCCTGTATAGTAGAACACACTGTGATAGTACATGCCAGTATAGTAGAACACACTTTGATAGTACATGCCAGTATAGTAGAACAAACTGTATGTGCCTGTATAGTAGAACACACTGTGATAGTACATGCCAGTATAGTACAACAAACTGTGATAGTACATGCCAGTATAGTAGAACACACTTTGATAGTACATGCCAGTATAGTAGAACA
>JACXGK010006514.1:0-11663 GCA_016801125.1 Novumbra hubbsi
TAACGATCAGAAGGACAGGGACAGCCCAGGGGGGGTGGTTGGGTAACGATCAGAAGGACCGGGACAGCCCAGGGGGGGTGGTTGGGTAACGATCAGAAGGACCGGGACAGCCCAGGGGGGGTGGTTGGGTAACAATCAGAAGGACCGGGACAGCCCAGGGGTGTGGACCAATACCTCATGTCCTCCTAAATGTAAATGGAGCAAGAGACAGTGCATTCCTTACATTTACAATGGAGAATGAGAAGTTTACACAGTCAGTCCTATTCTGATCCTACATCAGATTTTGTTCTTTCAACTTTCTTTTACAGAGCTGATCTGATTGTATGGAAGGCAGCCTGTGCAAACAAAGCTTGATTTAATTCCAGCCTCCTGCAATAGGTTCACCTGGTACAGATAGAAAATACATTAAGACCAATGTAAAACAATCTGGAAAATAAATCTTAATTACATGATATTTCAATGACCTGCTATGCTAAACGTATTATCAATCCGGGTTCACATAAGAACCTAGCCATCGTCATAACAGAAAATCAACAGAAAGTAAAATTGCAGCACAATTTATTTCCCCCCATATTTGGATAAATTCCAAGCAACTGAACTGTATTGGTAAAGGCTAACTAATGTGACCTTTGCAGCTTCCTGATGTCACAGGGACACACCAGGCTTCCCATCACCATCCCACAGGGGCAATCAAGCTGTAAATACTACAGATAGATCAACAGGGGAGAGCTTGTCCTCGCAGATGTAGATTAGATACAACCAGATGTTTGGTTGAAGGGCTTCGGCATACCTCTTCACGATACAATGCACTCCACAAGTACTTGGACAACAACAAAATGTGGTACTTCGAGATTTTGTGTAATGCAGATATTATGGGGTTGAAGGAAAGCCTTTCAGCTTCAATTTGAATGCATTTACATTCACATTTGATTAACCATTTAGATGTATTTTTTTTATTCCCAGGTGCTAGGGTACCAAAGGTATGTTAAGGACTTGGTCGTTCATTGTTGGCATGCGTTGATGCCCTCTGCCACCCGTAAACATCCTCACTGCGTGGTGGGCATCTTCTCTGCCACCCGTAAACATCCTCACATTCTCTGCCAGGCCGGTGCTGCAACATCCTGCTGGTTTCTATTCCTTTCAGCCTACTAGCTTGACATCTGCATGTTTAAGGCATGTTCAATAGGATTTACATTAGATAATTAACATCAACACCTCTTCACTTTCAGGCCTAAAATACTCCCTGGAGTAATGGCAGTGTGTTTGGGAACACATGGGCTTAAAACTAGAACCAACTACCAAGCACATTATTTGTCTAACCAAAATGAAGTATAAAAAAATATATATACTTCTACAGACTAACATCCAGAAATCCTCTTAGCCATGAGGTCGAATATGTGAAGCGTGTTAACCATCTGACCGAACGTTAACCACAGGTGAGATTCCACCAAGAGCCGTAAATACAGATCAGGTTACGCCCAAGTTTATGTGCTACAGATACTGGTCCCGTTCTCACCTCACCTAGGGTGCGGTAGGGATGGAGTCTTCTATTTTCTTCGCTCTGCCTTCAGTGCCGTCAGTCTAAATCAGTGGTTCTCAACCCATTCCTCAGGGAACCACAGCCAGTCCGGGTATTTGAACTACCCTTTAGCTAGTGCACATAATCCTCAAACCCTCGATTAGTGTTTCTGCTGTGCTTGTTCCGGGCTGCAGCTATGATGTGGAATGTCTGGGTTCCCTAAGAACCACTGGTCTAGATGTTTTGAAGGAATGGCTTAAGTGACTATTTTTGCCCCCCCCCCCCCCAAAAAAAACCTCTTCATCTTGTTTAGATTTTTTCTCAAAATGTTTGTCATTGAGCAGTTCCTCTTTTCCCCAGAGGGCGTCTTTAAACCTGGGTGTCCTGCTATAGCATCTTAAAAAACAGACTGTTCACCTCAATCACTATGCTATGTGCTGGCCCAGATTTATACACTTTTAAATCTCAATCGCACGTGTACTCAAAGAAACAGAACGCAGCCCATGTAAATGCGCTCTCCCCAACCTACCCGTTTACCCATTGACTGTTCCCGTGGCCATCGGCCATCCACGGCGTCGGTGGCTGAAGCCTAACAAGCATGTGCTGACCGTTAACATCCAGAGGTTCTCAGGCCGCCATCTGTAACGGCGCCCAGTCTCCATTTCCGAGGCGTTGCGTCCATCTACAGCCAAGCCCCTGATGGTCAATGGTCACTATTATCCACGCCACCTTAATATTTTTTAGGATTAGTTGGTCAAACCAGGAGACACAACGGACTTATTGTGCGGGATGCTGTCACGGGTAATGGTTACTGTGAAAAGCCGAGGGAACATTTCTGACCTACTTCGTATAAAATCTCTGCATCGATTCCATACAGAAGAGGTAGCAAACATATCAACGTGTCAAACTGTCAAGCGCTTGATGCCTTGTCTAAAAAAAAAATCTCAAGCACATTTTTAAAAACCACTGCTATTTGATGAGGTAGATAGTCCACTTTGAGTGTTGGGGAAGTAATTGGAAGCTATAAAGAATCACTGATTCCACGTCGACGATGTACACGACAAACCGTAATGTTTGCATTCTACTACTAATTTCAGTCAGCGTTGTGTTGGTTTTCATCATTCAAATTGACTACCTTTTAAATATACTTTTTTTTTTTTTTATCGAATCTAAACATATTTCAAGTGTATTAATCCACGTATGTTATGTATAATACAGTAGGAAATAAGTATGCATAGTATTAATATTGAAATAGCACTGACACTTTGATTTATTTGACCAATAAGTGTACTAAAATACAACATAGGTGCTTCCAAAATAATGCACTTTGGCCCGGTTTCATGGAAACAGATTAGGCCTATGCTATGCCTAAAGAAAATATATTTTCTTTGTCCTAAATTATAGGGTTAATCAGTGTCTGTGAGGCCGGACGTTCAAATCTACTGCTTTTCAGGCTTGATGATGCTTACCTGTAGCGCTGGCATTGTAAGCACGTCTGATGGATTTATTAGCCATCATGCAATGATTTTGTAACTATTGTTTACTGGTGTGTGAAGTTCCTTTATTTCCCTGGTTCCACGCCGATAAACTGCAGTGTTTCATCCACAAATGTACAGTACGTATTTTGTTACGATCAGAAACAATATATTCACTGAAGTGGTCTTACTATTATAACACAAAAACGAAACAATGTACAATATAGACCTTCAGGGGAAGTTTTGACGTAACACACATCTTTGCAATCGGCAAAAGTGCCACAAATACACAGCACACGTTTTCGTAAAGTACGACTCCAAATGAGTCAAAATCAACAAAAACACTAACTTACAACACAAATCCGTGTCTGGCCTTCTAGTAACACAACCAGCACGGTCTTTAAAGCGCTGTACATTTCTCAAAACACCAAGATCCATAAGTCACTATGCTGGTCAGCGATTTCAAAACATTTACAGGCGTAAAATTCTCAATTACACAGAGACCATCTTGCTCAACCTTAAATAAATATCTGAAGTGTTAGGCCAAATCTATATATAATGTAAGTGATCATACAAGTAAGACCTCGACGGCCTACTGAGGTTGCAGTTCGTGTCGAACAAAAACATTGCCGAAACAAAATAAACCGGCAGTTGAGAACATTGTTCAAACCTTAGACAATACTAATGCTGAAATGAGTACAGGCAGTTTGAAATAAATACATTGTGCTGATAGGTTGTGACGAGCAAGTTGACCTGAATGTTACCAGAGGATACTAAACCAGAAGCTCTGGGCCCATATTCTTAATAACTCTGAAAACAGCTTTGCAGATCTGGAATCAGGTGCAGCTGTCTAATGTGAAGGTACTGGTTCCGATCTGAGGGAGGAAACTCACCACAGATTAGAATCGAACTCCCAGGAGATTGACGCCTGCAGGTATTGAAGGGCTCTAACGTGAACCCCTCTTATATTTGGGCACAACGATTATGTTTCTATATTTAATTGCTCAAATGTGTCTCGTCCAAAGGCTAACTGTTTTGAGACACTAACATTTTAAATTCCACCGTTACAAAATACAAAAAGGAAAGTTACAAAATTCCAACATAACAAATAAAACAAAAGGTGTTTTACGCACGTAAAACCTACACATCTCCAATCGCAGGCTGTCGTGTCATCCTCCGTGAGAACCTTCACCTACAGGGATTCCTTCCTGCCAGTGAATTCCAGAAGCTTCCGGTGACTTATGCGCTCCACCCAGCCTCAGCTCTTAAGCAGGGGAAGAGCTAATTGTGCCAAGCAGTCACAGCACCGTAAGTTCCACCACTAGTTCCGAGCAGCTGTACTACCTCCGTCCTCCACTGGGGGCAGAGGACTCCCGGGCCTCCTGACAGAGGACAAGGAAGGCTAGGCTCGTTCTTTCCGCTTCAGTTTGTTGGACTTCTTCACCGCTCCGTTCTTGTTGAGCAGCTTAAGGACCTTGTCTTTGTGGTCCAGAACCTTCAGCATGGTGTCCCGGGCCTCAGTGACCTGGTCCATTACCAGTTTACATCGCTGCATGTTACCCTGTAGGACACAAGGTGTTAGTCACCTTCTGACAATCATGCTCCTCTATAGAGAAACACGCACTCCGAGAACCATGGAAAATGTTGAAATACAGCAGCTACATGCATGTGTGTGTGTTCAATCAATCCAGGAACCTGTAAGAATTCATTAGTTCATATGATAGGTACCTGTTGGAGTTCATTAGCTCATATGACAGGTACCTGTATAAGTTCATTGATGCGATGGAGCTCATCGTCTGCTCCTGCCCTCTTCTTAGGGATGAGCCCCTCCTGGAGAGACGTCAGTCTGCTGTAGACATCATGCTCCAGGTTTGACTACGGGTTAGAACTCAGGTTAGAGGTCAGGGTCGAAGCCAGGCCCACCGTTTAACAGACTAAATTGCACAGGCATGTTTCCTTAGGGACAGCACAGTCCTGAGATGGGGAATTTGAAGGAAAGCGCCCCAGCTTCAAGGGGAACCTGGTTCCGACTGGGATGGGTAAAAATTAAGACATAATAATCACAGTATAACAGCAAGTCAATTAAACTTCAGGGACATCAATCTGTCCAGTAAGAAAGCATAAGCGATTGTGAATCAATGTCTCCTGTTTTGGTGCAAATGAAAGTGACAACAGGTGCACTTGAGAGGCGACAGCAAGACAACCTTGAACAAAAAGTGAATGGTTTAGCAGGTGGAGACCCCAGACAATTGCTCTCTCCTTATCCGTATTCTTATCTAGTCTGAACGAACAATGTACAGTAAAGATTTGGATCTATAATATATTTTATTCATCCAGGCCCGATGTGTGATTAAAACATGCCCTTCATTTTTTGGGCAGTGTATAATTGCACTTACCAGCTGCATTAGCTGAGCAGCACAGAGGTGGATCTTCCAGCCCTGAGCGCGACACGCTACTCCTCGCTGGTTGGCCATGTCCTGCAATGAACCCTTCTTCTCCTCTGGAAAACAAACGCAGGACGTAGTTTTGTGACCCCCTTCCTCGTGACCGATTAGATCAGGCTTTGATTCATGATTATGGCGTGCAGTCTTCTGTAAGCCTTGTTAAACAGTACATCTTATTATGTAGAACTATTTCTTGTACTCTGGAACAAACAATGTGTTGTAGAGTTACGTGAAAAGGTATAAGGATTACAAGATATAAGCCTCATTATTATTCCTGCAGGATTTGTGTTATCAAAGGTCAAATTCGCTCTGCTCAGTGAAAATCAAGAAATATAGTCACTTTCACATTCATTGTCCCCATACTGACCTTTGACCCGGATATCGCTGTACCTCTGGAAGTGGTGGTAAGCGGCCTTCCAGGGGTTCCTATAGTGACGCAGCAGAGTGACTGGCGGGCGTGGCTTGACGGGGACATAGCGCACTCCTTCCTCATCTGGGGGGGGACCAAAACTGGCATTACAAGGCGGAAACCCCCATCACCACGACAACTATGACGCTGTTCCACACAGGGATATTCCAGCTTGTGTCAGAGCACAGGATGTACCTGATGGGTACTATGAGACCATAAACATCACCTGGTAAACCAACTACACTGTTGGTTGTAGTCACCAATTTTCCCCTGCCAGTCCAGGCAGATCACGAAACATAATTTCAAACTACCCGTTTCGCCGATCTGGGCTACTCAATGTGAACAACGTAGCGGGGGTTGGCATCGGGGGTTGGCATCGGTGGTTTCCGGGTCACCTGGCGTGCGTGGCTAGCTGCCCACTCACCCACATACTCCCTGGAGGGAGACGGCCTCCTCTCCCCCCTGCCGCCCAGGGGCCGGGGCCCCGGGGTCCTGTCCTCGTCCGTACTGTTGGCCTCCACCATCTCCGTCTCCTCCGTGGAGATGACGTGCTGCTGCTTGCGAGGCTTCTTCCTGGGGGAGGCGCCGGGGACCATGTCCCCGGAGGGCGGGCCGGCGTGCAGGCTCTGGTGGGGGTGGCCGCTGAGGGCGGGGCCGGCCACAGGCTGGGGCCCTGAGGAGATTGGAAGGGACACGCGTCAATCAAAGCTTTACTTCCTGGATTCAGAAAGGAGGGTCAGAAATCCTTAAAACCGCTCCCCCTTCTCTCAGAACAAGAAGGTCCCATACGGTCGGGATGAAGGCAAGGAGAGAGGACTGGAGGAATTAGATACAATTGACATTAATGGAACCCTTGACACAGGTTACTATAACAACCTGGTTGGAAAGTCTCCATGGGCTCCGCCTCCTGCTTGATCTGGACTTCTTTGTGGGCGGTGCCCCCACTGCATGCCGCCGTGCTACTGGCCGCAGGTTGAGTGGGAGAGGCCACGGTATTGGCCGTGGAGGCGGGGACAGGCGGCGTGACGGCCAGGGCGGCCGGCGAGGCCGCGAGGTGGGCCGTGGAGCCGGGCTGGGACGGGGGCGGAGCCCCAGAGGAGCCGAGCAGGCTGGCAGGGAGGGCCTGGGACGGGTGCTGCTGGGCCGGGGAGGAGACCGCCAGCTGGTCCCCTCCCCCCTGGGAGGGCAGAGCCTCCACCGGGGCCATGGGCTGGAGGGGAGGGGCCACCGTGGTCACGTGCGCCTCCGTTTTAGGCTTCACCCTGACAAACGGAGAGGAAACGAGGGGCGTCACTCAGAGGTCCGGTGAGATGAAGACGTAATGACGGACGCGACGTAATGACGGACGCGACGTAATGACGGCTCACCCAGACGGTCGTGACGATACGGCTCCTCTCACCCCCGCCTCCACCCGAACACTGGCCTCACCCGGCCCAGCGGGGATCAGGCTCTTACGAACAACACACCTGCAATAAGACACACGAGTAACAAAGGAATGAATAACGGAAACTCCCATTTAACCAGTCAAGCCACTTTAAAAAGACTATTTTGACAACCTGGCCCATGTCAGTCAAATGACAATAGACCCGTTATTTTTGATTGGGTCATTATAGAAGCCTCCCCAGGGATGCACTCCTGACTGGTTAGTTGGGTTTTCTGGCATTACGGACTGACACCTGATTGGTACATTTGGTTAATTGGATTGATTGACTCAACCCTGATTGGTTAGGTTGGGTTGTTTGCATTGGCTGACTCACCCTTCATTGGCCGGCTTCTTGCGGAGGATGCTGGGTCTAGGGGAAGAGGCTAGAGTGGGAGCTCCGCCTCCTACCCCGCCCTGTGGGTGTGTCTGTACCATGGTAACGACAGGTTGTGTGGTGCCATACGGGGTTCCTATTGGTCCAGTCACAAACGTGCTGCCATCAGCCAATAGCAAGCCTGGAGGACACAGACCCCAGGCAACCAATAATGAGCTGAGCAAATCTGATCAGTAATCTGATCAGGTACACAGGGCCGCCTCAGAACAATAAAAAAAAAAATAGCAGAAGACCCGAATTCACATTTTGACAATATTTTAGAAAACGTCATAAGATATAATGCTTATTTTTGGTGTGGGTGGTTGATATACATGTATTTTTACCTGCGGGCTTTGCCTCAGTCTGTGGCTGTGGCTGCCCGGGGACCGGTGCCTGCTGAAGGCCCTGCGTGTTGATTGGACCAGAGCCATGCAGCCCCTGAACTCCCATTGGAGCGGGCTGGATGCCCTGGGCCCCTATTGGCTGGGTCTGGATTCCCTGGGTGCTGATCTGAGCAATCCTGTCCACTGCCATCAGCATGGGGTTGAGGTGGACGGTAGTGGCCACGCCCACACCAGGTTGGCTGGGCAGGGCGGAGCTTGGAGCCTGTGGGGCGCCTAAGGTGGGAGAGGGGTGAGAAGGGGGAGTTATTTGGGTCAGCACCTCCTCATGTCAGTACCGCTGTTGCCACCGTTTGGTGGAATTTCACCTCCTTAAACACAGACTCCGGCTGCATTTACCCAACGCACAGAACATCCTGTAGACTGGTTCCTTAGAGACCGACAGCTCCCCATCGGTCGAGTTCTCTGCCCGACCGTCTAAGCCTGCCATTGAGGCTTCGAACAACTGAATAGTGTGCATGGGCGCTGGGGCAGGTGTTCACACTACCTGGGTACTGGCGGATGGTGGAGACAGAACTGGAGATAGGAGTGTAGGTGTGGGTCAGTGGGTACTGAGACGATGAGTAGGTGGGCAGGTAGTACTGGAACTGCACCGGGACTGGAGGCCTGGGGAAGAAACACAACAAACATGATTTCCCAGGGTGTCCCCACCTGACCCTCCCAGGGTGTCCCCACCTGACCCTCCCAGGGTGTCCCCACCTGACCCTCCCAGGGTGTCCCCACCTGACCCTCCCAGGGTCTCCCCACCTGACCCTCCCAGGGTCTCCCCACCTGACCCTCCCAGGGTGTCCCCACCTGACTCTCCCAGGGTATCCACCTGACTCACCAAGGGTCCATGCCAAAGCTATGCCTTGTTGAACGCCTTTTGAATAAATCAGAGATTAAAAAAAACAAGCATATTATGCTCCTCTGGTAAAACCCACCCAGGGGGCACATCTAACCCGCCCAGGGGGCACATCTAACCCACCCAGGGGGCACATCCAACCCACCCAGGGTCTGTGGTCACTGCTCACCTGTTGTCACTCCTGGTCTCTATGGCAACAGGGTTAGGCGAAGAGCGATGACCAGAGATTGAGATCAGGTTGGTCCTTTCTCCAGGGTATTCTGACTGGACCCGTGGGGAAGAGTGAGCTATGGGCTGGGGCACCACTTTAGCTGGAGAACCCAATGAAACAAGACGAAGGTTAGAAAAGACGACAAAACAAATGAAGACTTTAGCCACAGAACACGACATATACCCAAGGAACACACTGGTGCTGTACTTCTGTCAAAGAAGAATTTGACTGATTGTATTTTTTTCCCTTCCAATTTTTTTTAGACATCACCGTCACATCAAATTTGGGAATTATTTTTAATCTGGTATCATGACAGCCCTTCACACAAACATTTTCTGTCAGTACTGCAACTCCCTCACTATCTGAACGCAACTACTGGCGACCAACTACACTCCATGATAGCATCACTATGATTGTCATATTGTCATAACTGAAGTCATTAGCTGACCTGCATTACAAATTCCTGTTCTTGTACCAATCACAACACCGCCTACTCCGGCAACGTAACAGTATGGAATGGTGTATTTAAAATGAATGACTCCCGCCGGAAAGACAGTAAACGGTTTAGCATTACAAAAGAACAATCCCTTCAGAAAAGCAGTACAGGGGTGCCTCCAGTACTGACCGACGGGGATGGTGGAATTGCTGACGGCCGTGGGGTGGGAGGGGTGAGAGGTCATCGTGACGATGGTGTTACTGCTCATCTGGGTGTGTGGTGCCGCGCCTGAGGAATCGGGAACAGGCAAAGACCGTTGGCATTCACCGGGAACCGTCCAGGCAGTCTCCAGGCGAACTAGCATTGCCGGAAATACTGACAAGGATTAATGACGACGTGAAGACGTGCGATTGGCCCTACCGGTAGTGGTGACGGACGGGACCGTGTTGGAAGCCAGAATCGGCGCCACCGTGGCTGCCGGTGTCACGGGACTGAAGATGGATTTCTGGAATGCAACACGGAATCACCATTAAAAATCACAGCACGGCTTAAACAAGAACCTATTCATAACAGAGCGGAAAACCCAAGATTATCAGAGTATTTTCTTATTCTGTGGCCTGTGCGTGTTTTTATCTCAACCATGCCTGGGTCTCTACTCAAGGCCTCCTGGTTTGGGACGTAAACCCCAACCCGGTTTGGGAGAACGTGCGGCTAAATGAAACACAGCACGTCTCGCCGATGTGACCTCTGACCTGCGTCATGGCGTGTGGCTGCTGGGGTTTCTGTCCGCCGATGGCGGGGTGATGGGGCAGGTTGATCCGTGACGTAGGGTCCCGCCCCACCTGGGGGCGCTGAATACTGATGGTGGTCGGAGGCGGGTGGATGGTCAGTCCGGGGCGCCTGCCGCAAATTAACAGAACAACCCGACAAACCCCTGAACAAGACGTTCACTGGATCCATACCCGTAGCGAACACGACGTCTCCTCTAACGTAGCGGTGGCTACTAATAAGCCCTTCCCTTTGTTTGGATGTTCAGAGGGCACTAACCGAGTGCTAGCTAGCTAGCACGCCACTCACCCATGAAGCATCTCTGCGGAGTGGGTGACCGTGGGGTTGACGATGGGAGCCTGGGTCCGGGTGGCTGAGATGGGGGCCACCACGGCAGGAGGGACTGGCGTGGAGGTGGTGAGCGGAGGACGAGACTACGGACAAGAGAGCCGGTTAAGCGGTTTCTCCGCGGCTTACAACACGGCCGCCACAGACGTGGTTCAATGCACTCTATTCATCACGAAAGCAGCAGGGCCGCCCAGCTGTCTCGCTGAAGCTGTACTAAACCCTGCATGTGTTGCTAACAGCCATTAGCAGACGGCGTTCTAACGCTCATTAACAGATCTCTAGACCAGGCCAACTACGTGTCCTCTCCGCTACAACAGCCTCGCTGGACGTTGTAGAAGTGGGTTGGCTAACCGATGTAATGCCTGGGGACAAACCACCAGGTGTTCTGCCGGGTTCGGTACCCGTTACGTCGCCGGTGTAATTACCTGAATAGGCTGGTGGAGGATGTGCGGGACGCTGGTCTGACCGGCGCCGGCCCCTGACGCGGGCCGGAGAACAGTAGGACCTTTAGAGCTGGACATCACGGCTGCAGCCGCCGCCCCTGTAACAGAGACACACCACAGAGAGGTTCACACAGCAGGACACACCGCATGGCGAGGCCCCGCTGGACCCACCTGCAACACAGAAGACCAATCAAATCCACTGCCAATGATTTCATCATACGAAAACCTCATCTTGTGAAGACTAACTGAATGTGCATTGAGAATGATGACACCGACGTGAGTACAGTGCAGTCAAATTCTAGGATGCAAAAACAACCAAAACGTTCTGATTGGTCCCCGAAACCAAAGGGTTTGAACAGAGCCACAGAGCAAGTGGATAAAACAACATTATGGAAATTATATTTTTAGATATTCGAATTAAGTTCTAAAGAGGATCCATCAGCATTCCTCTGGGCAGTGAATGTGTGCTGAGGGACAGCGGTTACAAACCTCTGGGCAGATGGGAGGTGAATGTGTGCTGAGGGAAAGGGGTTACAAACCTCTGGGCAGATGGGAGGTGAATGTGTGCT
>JACXGK010006514.1:11763-28584 GCA_016801125.1 Novumbra hubbsi
GTTACAAACCTCTGGGCAGATGGGAGGTGAATGTGTGCTGAGGGACAGCGGTTACAAACCTCTGGGCAGATGGGAGGTGAATGTGTGCTGAGGGACAGCGGTTACAAACCTCTGGGCAGATGGGAGGTGAATGTGTGCTGAGGGACAGCGGTTACAAACCTCTGGGCAGATGGGAGGTGAATGTGTGCTGAGGGACAGCAGGAGCCCTAATTATCTGGATATTGGTCGGCACCAGGTGATGCAGGTTACTGGAGTGCCCCTTTAATAAAACAGATAATATAATCAGAAATCTGGAAAGCATCATTAGTAAAGCATTAATGGGGGCAGTTTCTAGGACACAGATGAACCCTAATCCCGGGTTAAAAAAGCATTCCCTATGGATATCCTCGATCACTTTCGAAATCGCAGCCAGAAAACAGACCCACCATCACATGTCTATCAATTATTATGAGGGGTAAAACACTGAAGACCAACAACAGTCAAGGAGCGTCTGTTGATTAGTTCACCTGATGTCCGCTTATGGTAGCAACAGGGATGGAGGAGGTTGGAGCGATGCTGCTATCCAGGGTGACCGTGATGTGGCCAGGCAGGGACGGCTGCACCTTGGCAGGCAGAGGAAGAGGGAGATGCCCCTGGGCCTGGCTGGTGGCTGGAGCTGGGGCGATGAGACGACTGGGCATGGGAGACTTCAGGGCAGCCTGGAAAAAAGTGGGCAAGAACACAGAACCAGCTGTTGGTGCTACGCAAAACAAAATATTAGTCGGAGACAGCATTAGTTGTGGGGGTGTTTTGTAACCAAAGGCCTTGGGAACATTGTTAGTTTACATGTTGCAGCTCAGCTACAGAATACAAGAGACAAAGCAAATAAATTGCCACGGACGGAGAACCACTATTTTCTATGAAGCTTGGATCTAAAATAGGGCATGTCAGAACTGAACATTGTTAGAGTATGCCATCTATGTATTTTCGGATGCATCTTGCCAACCCATGACAAACGGAATACCTACACAGACCTACTCAAGCTTTACCTTAATCTGCCCCTCAGTGAGGACAGCAGGTTGGCCTTGAGGGAGGTGGACAGGGGTGCTGGACACAGTGACTGGCTGGCCAGGTGAGCTCCCCTGGATGGGCATCTGATGGGGCAGAGCTGGAGCCTGGGGCTGCACCTAGGGGGATGGAAGGATAAGATGGCTATTAGATTTGCTTTGACTCAAGGGGACATAAAATTAAGATATATCTGGGCAGTTTCCTGGACACAGATTAGAACTAATCTGGGACAAACCACGGCAAACATAGACACACTGGACATAGACCAAAACTAAAAGACACACTGGACACAGACCAAAACAAACAAACACACTAAACAAAGACCAAAACAAATAAAGACACACTAGACATAGACCACATCAAACAAAGACACACTGAACATAGACAACAACAGACAACGAAAGAGAGAAAGTGAACATTATCTGTGTCTTTGTGCCACCCCATCGGCCCTGAAGCAACGCACATTAAATAGAATTGGCCTCGGGTTAAGCCAAATTACACATCCACCTGCGTAAACCACCAACCTGGGGGTACGGTCTGACCACCACGGTGTCCTGCTTGTCCTCTCTGAAGGGCAGGGCTCCTCCTGCTCCACTACTGCCACCGCCAGGAGGATGGCCCTGGGGGTCCGCATCACGACCCATCTCTTCCCCGGCTCCAGCTGCCGAAGTGAACAACCAGGCACCGGAAACACGTGTGGTGGATGCAAATGGTAAATGGATCAAGACATTGGGCAACCTTAGATACCGGGAGTCACGTGAACTGGTATGTATTTTTACAACACTGTTCAAAATGAAAGGAAAGTGTAATTATCACGGTATAACACCATAAGCCCTTGATGTTGATTGGTTACCTGGCTGGTTGGAGCCCAGAATGCCAGGGCCTGGGTTCCCACCAGGGTTAGTCTGAGTGGGCATTCCAGGTCTGGGAAATTGCAGAGAACTCATCTTCCACTATCCTAGAAGGAAGGCGAACATAAATGTTTACACACATTACAAATCTTATTTAGAATCTCATCTATGGTATTGAGGGAGAAAATCCCTTCACTTCTGGGCATAACATGCAGGGTGAAAAGGAGAGGAAAAGCAGAGACTTAACAACAGGTTGCACCTTTAAGTATGTACTGAGAAAAGCCCATTTCAGCATTTCTGGGTAGCTACCAATGTAAAATCTTAGTAGCCCTAGTAACCCAACGTTTACCCCCTGGGGAACCTTGCTAACTTGGAGCGCATTGTAAATTCGATAACAAAGAGTGTATGTGGACAGCATGATGCTTTGTACTTTTTATAGATATTTGCGGTCAATGCTCGCTCGAATCGATATGGCAAATCTAGTAGAGGGAATGTCGGTGGCTCAATTAAGCAAGTTACTACGAACAACTAGTTAGCTTAATCTCTTAATCGTTCTGCTTTTTACAGTATGACAAACGACTGCAACAATCACACCCGATGGCTAACAAATATATGACGCTAACAAAATGTAAGACTTAGGGTTTCACAGCGGTACCCTAACGGCCAACCTAGCCAAAAGGGAAGCTAGCTTAAGCTATCGCTAAACAAACAACATACTGCATAACTGTAGTTCTTACAATATTTCTACTAATCCAAATCAACTAAGTTGAAGGAAGAATGTTCGAGAATGTAAATACTATAACTACATATCAGCACATAGAATACATGCTAAAAGAAAAATACCGTATTCGTAGCTAGACCTAATTTTTTTCCATCCGTCTATTCTTTTCAACAACATCCAAGCCGGAAGAACGAGGAGGACTTCCCCGTTTTCTTCGTCCAATCGTTGTAGAGAATTGTACATCTTTGACCAATCACCGACGATCATTGCATATGCAAAACGATTGGTTGACGGCAGCACAGTTCCCGCGCGGTTAATGTTTGATTGAGGCTCTGACATCCATTAGATGTCAGTGTTTGAAAGCACTTAGGCGTCGAATTACTTTGTAGGCCGGCATTTTGAATCGTTTTTGAATGAACGAGGATTCCCAGCAAATAGAGTTGTAAAATGCCTTCTGTGACCACTGTGCCTTATTTCCATTCCAAATAATTTGATGAGAACAGTTTTGAGTGAGGAACAGAAGGGTTCAACTTGCAGTGGTCTCTTAAATTGAACCCTTCTGTTCCTTACTCAAACTTTTCCCCCTTGATTATTTTTAGAAAGGTGCATCTCTTATATTGTTCCAGAGCTGATTTTTTTCATATGCATAATGTTGGGTAAATACGTATGTAAGCTTTTTCATGGTTAAATTAGAGTGTATGTTGACTAAATGAGTCAAGAAATAAAGACATGTGGGAACATATTGGTGTGTGCATAAGGTAAACAGTGAAGGCTATTTAAACAGGCAATTGTGCTTTAGTAACTAAGACTGTGCTTCTGTTACTGGACTGTTGCAACTGTAATCGAAACTAAAATAGGGTAGAGTCGTTTGTGATAAATGTTTTTAAATTTTTAATGTTTAGTTAATTTTACATTTATTAAGGCCTATGATAGTATGTATATATATTTACGTAACATATACATATTATTCAGAAATACAGGTTTGAATGAATAAATGAATATTTCCAGAACAACAGAACATTAAATATCATTAAGCCATTCTAGAACATCATGCTTACCGTGATCTTTCAATGGTCAGACATTTTGAAAATTAAAAAGTCAGTTATGATGATTTCACACTAATCAAAACCTTAAGTATATGCCCAAGCATGCTTTCAGTAACAATAAATTAAGGATTGAAAATTGCCAGAATAACTTAAGATGAACTCATCCTAGGTTTTTATCTGACACAAGTTGCTTCCACATTGGATTTCAAGGCATGAAGCACAAAACTCACTTCAAACAACTCATCGCTCCTTTGATTTCCTTACAAGGATGGCTTCCTACATCTGGCCAAAATGTGTTGAATTGTTTGTACATCATGTCCTTCTTAAATAATGTCTGAACCATTGTCCTGCAGAAAGTGGGGACTCTCCTTGATGTGTGTTAACGTATAGTTCCATATAAATTCACATGGTTTCAGGAAAACAGAATGTCAGTCAATAATAATAACAGTTTAATCTGTGCGGGCAACTGTGCCTGACTAACTAAGGCTGTGCTTTCTGGAAATTGTGTTTTAGTAACAAAGGCTGTGCTTCTGGAAATTCTGCATTAGTAACTAAGACAGTGCTTCTGGAAATTGTGCCTTAGTAACTAAGACTGTGCTTCTGAAAGATCTGCTTTAGTAACTAAGACTGTGCTTTGTTACTGGACAGTTCAAACTGGAATTGAAACCAAAAGCGGATCAGGTTGAGTCGTTTTTGATAAAAAAATTCTCTGTTCATTTTACATTTATTAAGGCCTATGACAATACGTATGTAATCTTTATGTCCTTCTTGGATAATGTCTAAAGTTCCCAACTGCCTGGTAACTGCCTTCAACTCTGGCCAGGTGTCACACACACGTCTGGCATGTTTTTTCCCTTGTGTTGAGTAGAGTTGGTTCACATCCAGATGCAGAACAGGTAAAATGAGTAGTTCAAGGAACCGTGTAAGATTTGCATCAAGCCACGCTGTGTGGGACAATTTCATTTCACTGAAAACAGGAAGAGCCACACCAGGTAAATCATGTGGCTGGGTGGAGGACATGTGGTAATATCTGGAACGGAGTTGAATCAGTGGCAATTGAATTGCCAGTTCAAATAACATTTACTGGGCGGGAGAGCAAAGAAGTCTTTACTTTCATTTAGTTGAAAACCGAAACAACCACACCCAGTAATACTTTTTGGAAATTAGTGGATTCAATTACATGAAAGAGCATCCAAACGTCTTGGTCTTTTGTTTCAATACAGAGTTTTGTTAATATACTGGCATGATTCAGAAAAAAACATCCAGAAACAGTAACTTCTTAGGTCCAGCACACAAATGCTACTAACCACGTTCATCTGGTCCCTGCTTGGGCTATAGACTGCTAGAAAATCTCTAATCATTGTAGGCCGGCATTTTGAATTGTTGTTGAATCAACAAGGCTTCCCAGCAAATAGAGCTGAGAAAAGGCTTTTATTTTTACACAAGCCTGTTCACAAAATGTATATGGTATATTATTGTTTTCTCTAAATGTATACAGCTCTGGAAAAAAATAGGAGTCCACTGCACCTTTGTTTTCCCTTTTCAAATAATTTGATAAGATACGTTTTGAGTGAGGTACAAAAGGTAAAACTTGTCATGTCCATCTGGACCAGGAGTGGGCAAACTACGGCCCGAGGGCCAAATGCGGCTGTCCCATCCGGCCCACGGAATGCCTTTTTCTGGCCTCCAAATCAATTATGATTAACAACTTACAAAAACAAATGTGGCCCTCTATTTCATTTCAAAATCCTGATGTGGACCCTGGTCTCTTAAATTGAATCCTTCTGTTCCTCACTCAACTTTTCTCTTTTAAATGTTTTGTAAAAGGAAAGAAGGTACAGTGATCTCTTAACTTTTTTCATATTCATGATATTGAGTAAATACGTATTTAAGCTTTTTCATGTTTGAATTAGAATGTATGTGACTGAATGTTTGACCAAATTTTTGTGCCTTAGTAAATAAGACTGTGCTTCTGGAAATTGTGTTTTAGTTACTAAGGCTGTGCTTCTGGAAATTGTGCCTTAGTAACTAAGACTTTGCTTCTGAAAATGGTGCCTTAGTAACTAAGACTGTTCTTCTGGAAATTGTGTTTTAGTAAATAGGAATGTGCTTCTGGAAATTGTGTTTTAGTAACTAATACTGTGCTTCTGGAAATTGTGTTTTAGTAACCAAAACTGTGCTTTTGTGACTGGACAGTTCCAACTGGAATCGAAACCAAAAGCGGATCAGGTTGAGTCGTTTGTGATAAACATGTTTTTTAAGTTTCATTTTACATTTATTAAGGCCTATGACAATACCTATGTAATTTGTATGTCCTTCTTGGATAATGTTGAAACCATTGTGTGTTAATGTATAGTTCCGTCAAATTTAAATGGTTTCAGGTAAACAGGATGTCAGTCATTGAAAATAAATTTAATCTGTGCGGGAGAGCAAAGAAGATTGTACTTTTATTTAGTTGAAAAGCAAAACAACTACACCCAGTAATACTTTGTGGAAAGTAGTGGATTCAATTACATGAAACTTGATAGAGCATCCAAACTTCTTGATCTTTTGTTTCAATACAAAATATATAAACTTTTCTTAATATTATGACATGATTCGGAACAATACATCTAGAAACAATAACTTCTTAGGTCCAGCACACAAACGATACTAACCACGTCCATCTGGACTCTGCTTGGACTAAGTAAAATCTCGAAGGCTCTTCGACCTTCAAGTTAAAGGCGTGAAGCCAAGCATCATTACAAACATCTTATTATTCTATCAAGTCACTTGCTAAAAACCTTGATTTTCTAAACTTTGATTTCCTTACCACGATGTCTTCCTACACATGGCCAAAATGTCTTGAAGTGTTTGTACCTCATCTGTATGTCCTTCTTGTATAATGAACTATTGTTTTGCACAAACAATAGTCTGGTCTGTCCTTAATGAGTGTTAACGTGTAGTTTCGTATACATTCACATGGTTTCAGGTGAACTGAGTGTCACTCTACAGTCTATGATTGATAATAACAGTTTATACTGTGCAGGAGCAAAAGGAAGACTTTACTTTAATTTCACTGAACACGGAAAGAGTCACATCAAGTAATGGTTCAGGAAAAGTAATGGATGAAAAAATGAAATGTAAAAATGTAAAAAAACGATCTGAACGTCCTTATCGTAGGTTTCATATATATATCATAAGATATTGAGTTCAGAATGTGGATTCATATTACTAAATGGGGTTTTGTAAGACATTGTGGGGTTTCATAGGACTATATCAAGCACAAGATAGACTTCTGTTAAGATTTTGGCATGATACAGAGCAATAAATATAGAAAATAATATGCCTTACGTCCAGCACACCATTGCCCCTCTAACCTGGACTGTGCTGGGGTTATTTCACTGCTGAACCCCTGGACATACAATACATTGAAAGGGTGTCAGGCTTCAGCCACAGAATTAATAAGCCAGCAGTCCTCGGAAGTAATGAACAAGATTCTCCAACAAAAAGCATTGAGTTTCAAATTGGGAGATTTTCTCAGGGCAAAGACATTTCTGTGTGTACAACTGAAATGGATATTAATAATATATAAATACATGTAGGAAATTCAACACAAAAATAACACTGTTTTTTCAGTTTCACTACTAAACATGATTCATCACAGTTTCCAAGTACCCTCGATGCATGGCTTCCACCAATGACTTCGTTCCACCCTTATAAGGACAAAAGTCTCCACCTCAGCAGCATCCTTTGGTGAATAAGTACTCATACCCACAGACACACAAGAACACATCATCTTCCAGACCTGAGAAGGGAAGGAACTACAGCGAACAATAAAAACAGAAGTAAGTAATTAACTGAATTTCTCAGCATTTACATTTCATAACTGGATAACATACGGTAAGCAATTATCTCACAATTGTTTCAGAGATTGTTTTTGCAAACAACTTTTACACAGAAATGAAAATGTGTTTAATATATATATATATATATATATATATATATATATATACACACACACAAATATATATAGTGTTATATGTACTCATTGAAATTATACTTATATTTTGTCCTATCTTTTACAGCAGGAGAAATCATCAAGTGAAACACACTGGCAGAAATGTCTCGAAGGGCACGAAGTTATGGTGAGCAGGACGACTCTGCTTAATCTAGTAGCACGAGCAGCAATGCAGACATCATCTACCTTCAAATACCTAGATAATTGTAGTATATAACGAAACACATAGCACCCAAACACTATTAATTAATTAAATAACCACGTTATTTTCAGAGAAAGTAAATAGAACAAGATTAAAAACATTTTGATATTTTTTAACACTGATATTGTTGCACAGGTTTAGGTGCTACTAACTGTGTTGTCTCTTGATTGCAGGGAGAGGCTTTACCAGATCTGAACCTTTTCCTACACGACAAAGTGTCAGACAACGGGGTAATAACCTTTTAATTAAATGTTTAACATAAATTGTTAGATATTTTTTAACACTGATATTAAAAAATACTAAGACGTCTAATACTCATCTTGCAAGTTAATTCCCTCGTGTTCAGTACAGTGGTTCACATCCAGATGCAGAAGGAAACAGGTTAACTGAGTAGTTCAAGGAACCGTGGCATCATTGGGGAACACCTGTATTTTATCCTGGCATTAGTGCCATACTGTACATGTATTATACTAATACCTGTTGTTATACTTCCTGCATTTTTTCTGTTCAAATATGCAAATTCCCTGTAACATTTGCATGAAGCCACGCTGTGTGGGAGGGCCAAGACACTTTAATTTCACTGAAAACAGCAAGAGCTGCACCAGGTAAATCACGTGGCTGAGGCAAGAACAGGTGATAATATCTGGAATGGAGTGCAATCCGTGATATCAAACACATCAAGCAGGGTTTCTAGAGTACCTGTATAATTGGGATCCAAGGCAACACCTTGAACTCTTCCTCATGTTCCTCAAACCAGGACACGTTATCCTGCTGAAAGAAGCCCCTGCCCTCAGGGTTTACCAATGCCATGAAAGGGTGTACCTGCTCTGCAGTGATGTTTAGGCAGGTGACACGTGTCACATTGACATCCACAGGGATTCTGGGAACCAGGGTTTCCCAGCGGAACGTTTCCCTCCGCCAGGTAGTCGTCTTCCCAGAGTACTCGCGGGCACTCTACACAGCATCTGCATGATGTAAAAGAGAAAACGAGACTCATCAGACCAAGCAACCTTCTACCACTGTTCCGAGGTCCAGTTCTGACGCTCGCGAGCCCATTGTAGGCACCATCATCCTGGCCACTCTGACCGGTCCTAGCCTCGGAAGCCCCACACGTGTGATTCGCAATGTGTTGTGACACATTCCTCCCATACCCATCATTAACAGTTTTTGGGCCATGTGCGACACAGTAGACCTTCTGTGGGTTCAGAGTGGGGGTGTCCAGCTGTATTCATGATGATATTTAAAACCGGGAATATTGACATCATGTTAATAATACACATATGATAATATTGTATTCACTAGGCGAAGATGACGTATTTTCCCCAAACTTGCTTGCTTAAAACTACGAGTCTGGACCTATACATTTGGTCCAGACTCGCCTCCCGCGAGAGGCCGTTTTTGTAGCCTATTCACTTGGGGAAAAAGGGATGCTGTACATAACTGCACAAAAACTCCTAATGGATTTTCTATGGCTTATTCATGTAACCTATAGAAACACAAAGCATGTGCCTAAACTGCGAGTCTGGACCTATAACGCAAAGACGTGCCGTTGTTGTAGCCAATGTATTTGTTCAAAAACTCCTCCCGGCGTGAGACGTTGTGGATCTTTTCTTCATCTGATTGCCTTTTGACTGTCCTTTGTGTGAGTATAACTATTCTTTATGTGCGCTTTTATTTTTATATTTGTACTATCATAGATACGGACTCTCTCCACCTCCCTACACTTCCTATTTCAAATGTAATTCATTTACTAATGTTAAGAAATAAATGATCCTGACGACTTTGTCCAATTAGAAATAATCAAAGTATTTAATCACCGGCGTATCATGTCCCTATCGAACGTGCACGGCTCTTGTTTCGGCTGGGAACAGCTGGGAACGAGAGCGCATTGTTTAGATACATTCAAATGTATAGGTTCTCCTTAAGGGAGCCTATTGGTCAAATCTTCTTGTAGGTCTTCACGTTGCGTGGTGTGCGTAGTGTTCTGATTGTCCGACATCTTCCTGTTAAAGTTGGTGTTCTCGAACCTGGATGCGTATTTCTGTAGTCTTGTGGTCTTTCTTGTACACCCTATGCGCTTCCTGTTATTCGTTCGCCCTCTGCTTTATTACCCCACATATCATTACTTGTTTTGTTCATGCTTTAAGCAGTTTCATTTGGCTGTTAATAATGCATTCATGATATGGCTATACATTCTTAAGGCACAAGCATACAATTGTACGATTGTGATTATAGCTTATTATGACACATTGATTCATCATTTCAAAACACACAGAATGAAAGTATTTTTTCCTTACACTAAAAAGAGACAGAAAACACAATAAACAAAGTTGAAGATGAATTTGTCCGATTGCGTTTTTTCTATAGATATCGCGATCATTTGGACATTGTAAATTATTTTGGACAGGATAATCGTGTAGTGTTAATCTAATATCATGACAGCCCTAGTACAGACAAAACAGAGTCACATTTGTTGCCCTCGCGCATCGATGAGCCCAACACCCGATCGCCAGTTTGCGGTTGGTCTTCATCAGACCACTGAGGGTTAATACCCACCACTTGCTACTTCAGAGACTCTTGGACCCAGTCGTCTAACCATAACAATTTGGCCATTGTCAGGTCTTTACTCCTGCTCATTTCTCCTGCATCCTACATGTTGACTACAATTGATTGTTCCCTTGCTATCCAGCCTAGACCATGACATGTGCTCGGGTTTGGAGTTACGCTTCACCTCTTGAGTGGTTATAATATTTAGGCTCATCTGTTAATATTAGAAGTACATATCATAGAGGCTGGAAGCGCGACAGCCTCTGTGGGTTTGATATTCTGGCTGAAGAACAGGACAGAGTGCCCTGTCCCTTCCCACTCCTTCCCACTAGGACCTTCCAGAGGTGTTCCAAATGTTCTGCCTCCCACATGGACGACAATGTCATTAACCAGAGAGAGACGTCTGGCTTAGGCTCAGAGTGGACTGACCCAATGAAAGCGTTGATGACGTGGGCTTTTTCAGTGTTTAGAAGGCAAACAGGGTGTATCTACATGATCCCTTCGGAACGAATAAGAAAATGTTTTATATTAAGTCTGAGATTTTCTGTATTTTCTGAATGACTAGTTTTTGTGTATTAAATATATTGTCCCTCAATTGCAGGGAGGGGCTATACTGGTGGTACTTCTCCCATGAACAGGACAAGGCATAGCACTCAAGCTGACTATCAAGGTATATACCGAAGCATCAGACAACCAAAAATAATTGATGATTCGATGGAAAATTTGAGAACTTTTGCAGTTATTATTCAAAACTATGTTAACAGTATCTAAAATTGTAAGTTTTTGTAATTATTGATAATACACAAATAAATAACATTTAGGATTAGGTTGTATATAATTACATATTGTGATAGACTATTATACATATAATTAATGTTTTGACTCGTTTTCGACACAGGTAGATCTCAAGGAATATTGACACGCAAAAGACAACTGTCTAACCTGATTGTGACCAGTTTGCAACCACTGTCCATTTTGAAAGATACTGGTTTTAAGGCGTTTTTGGATTCCATAAATCCTAACATCCTTCCAAATGAAACATACTTTATTCAAAAAGATCTTTTCAGTATGTATGCAGACACAGGTCGGAAGGTGAAGAAATTCCTTGCCTCGGCCGATGACATTGTTTTAACCTCTGAACTGTGGAATTCAAGGCCAGACGAGGCCTACATGACTGTGACTGCTCATGTCATTGATCAACAATGGAAACTGAATTCCTATGTATTAGAAACAACTAAAGTCCTGGATGGACCTGAACAAAAATCAGACATGGTAAAACAACTGATTAGAATCGCAAACACCTGGGAAATTAAATGTAAGATCCACACTGTGGTGACAAACATGGATGGAGACATGACAGAAATTACTCAAAATGGGTGGACACACATGCCTTGTTTTGCCCATACGTTAGACCTGGTCTTCAAAGACGTGTTGAAGAATGACCCTGTACTAAACAATGTGCTTAGGAAGTGTCAGAAACTTGTGAGGTTTTTCCACACCGACACAGAAGCTCAGAAAAAACTGAAACTTGCTCAGAACGAACAGAGTCTGCCACATCTTACCCTGATCCAGTCGATCGGTGATGGATGGCTTTCCTGCTTCAAAATGCTAGAAATACTTAGTGAGCAGTACATAGCTATTAACAAGGTGCTTAGCAAAAGGCAAGAGTTTGACTTATGTCTTTCTCCATCTGACATATTGAAAATCCAAAATGCTGTATCAGCTCTTATGCTTTTCAAAGATTTGACAACGAAGATGTCAGACATCCCTAATGGTCAGCAGTACAGCTTAATCTCTAGCGTAATTCCTCTTGTCACAGAACTTGGGGACAAAATCGAAACTGCTAAAAGAGAAAATGAGGTAACCAAACAACTAGGCAAACAAATCCAAAAACGATTTCGTACCTTGAAGCAGAGTCCTCGACTGATCCTTCCCACTGTCCTGGACCCGAGGTTCAGAAGTATGATAATCAGTGACATAGAAATAGCCAAGAATTTCTTTTCTAAACTAATTCACGACCTTCAAGTGGTTGGAACTCCACTAGAAGTCTCAGATTTAGCTCAACTTCTGCCATGGTACACTAAAGGCAAACCAATTCCGATGAAGGAAAACCCTCTTGAATGGTGGAGTACAGATGGATCAAACGACTTCATGGCTCTGACCAGAGTAGCCCGGAGAAACCTTGGGGTGGTTTCTACAGCCGTCCCGTCGAAGAGAGCTTTCCAAGGGGCAGAAAACACGATATACAACAGAAGAATATGCCTGGAGCCTGAGAATATCAACATGATACTGTTTCTGAACAGCAACTCTCCAATTATTTAAAATGGATCAGTGCAAGGAAAATGTTGCTCTGATGTGTTTTAAATGTATATTCTAATAGTTTGAAGTTATAATAACAACTTTAAAACTTTTAAAAAATATATTAATTTGGTTTATATAATATGTCCTTTACACTGGACGTCAGGACCCAGAACTTCATAATAGCGAAAAGGTCCTCTATAGAAGACCAAAATAAATGGCTGGGTCTCAGTAGGATATATAGATAATTCAAGGACTGTGACTGCCACCTGGTGGACATAAAACATCTTTAGGTATCTCAATCTATCGTTTCAGCCAATAAAACAACACAGAAAACGATATGAATGAAACCCAAAAGAACCTCATGTTAATTTGAAAACGAGCATAGTGTAGTGGATGGTAGATGGTTATGGCAGCCAATCGTGTGTCAGCCCGGGGCCTAGCGTTTAGAGCATCCGACCAATACACCGAAGGTTGCCAACCTATTTCCAATGGTACAATGTAGGCATTAAAACAATGTTATTGATGTTGATGTAAGTGGCAAAAACCCTACATTGACCAAATGTGTTGTCAGGAACATCTTCTATGGTTATATCGATGGGGGGGGAAAGCATCTATATATGGTTATATAGATGCTATGGAAAGGAATCAATAATATGAAAAAAAATAGAAGATCATTAGAAGATCATTTTACTCAAAGAGCAGTGGGCAAGGATCTAACCCATGCTGCAGCAGTACATGTATATTGGACCACTCTAGGCCATGTGTTGTTGTTGTTGTTGGTTTTTTACTTTTTTCTCATTGTTTTACAAAAATAAATTATATATTGAACAATAAATAAAATTATTTATAATTGTCTCTAATTCAAACCTATCTAAGTATTTTCACAGTTATTTGCAGGTGGATATCAACATATTTAAGAATTTCAACATCAGAAATGTCACATTATTCGAATAATGTGCAAAGGTGCCAAAACCTTTTCCCATGGCTGCGGTCTACCACCTTCACACAAAGTTAAATTCAAAACGGTGTAAGTCTGATGAATATCTTAAGACGCCCACTACAGACTCTGACCACTAGAGGGCAGAAGGCTTTTGTTGAATGTGGATGTACACAGCGTACGGCAAACCGTGTTAACAAAGCATCAAACATTCTACATTAACAATTTAAATGTTTGCATCAACAATAACAATTTGATATCAACAAATCAATTGTTGATGTCAAAAAGTGGGAATTGTTGATATCCAAAAATACATTAATCTCTGTGAAAACTGTTTGCTTTGGATATATTGCATTATACTTACATACATTTTAGTCACTATCAAAACAATTAGCTAACTTGTTACAGGTTTAATTACATTTGTAGACCCATGGCCTAGTAGTCGTTTCAAAAAACCTTCCTCATCAGTTGTCACAGGACGCCTGCACCCAACGCTGCATCTAAAACAAAAGAGTATCTTATCAGGTATTTTGGCAAAAAAAAATCATTAATGACCAGGGTTAAATTAGGATTATCTTTCTCAGGTACAGATTTAATTTATAGCCTCTGGAATTCACTCCGGCAACCTTTAGGTGTCCGGTCAGGTGCCCTAAAAAATGGCATTGCCTGGGAGCCCTTGGTATATTTCTCTTTGAGAAGGACTCCCAAAAACACAAATGTTTTAGATTTGCTTTCTGGCCCCAGACCAGATAACCTTCCGGGAGCTAACCCAATATTTGGATAAGGAGCTGTGAGGAGGGAGCTCTCCACCGGTTCAGTTGCTCCATGCTTCCTAGCCCACATTCCATGCTCGTGACCTCTCTGACCTGACTGTATTTCTGTTGTGATCCGACACATATTTTGTGGGAAACATGTGCGCATCCCAAATGGCACCCTATTCCATACATAGTGCACTCATTTTGACCAGGCCCCAATGTAGAAGTGGGGCACTTAATCAGAAATACATTTACCAGACACTCTTATTCAGAGCAATTCACAGCATTGGCATTTCCATACGTTTGTCCGGTTGGCCTCCTGTGGGGAATTGAACCGCCAACCCCGTCAGTAAGCGTCGTGCTCCACCAACTGAACTGAAGGAGAACAGGAGGACGTTTGAGACATTGTAACACGACGTCTACACATCATAAATGGTGGCCAAGTTGGGACACACCTTCTGTCACAGAGGACCTAACTGAGCCAGACAGATGCATCCATCAAAACATCAACAAAAAGGTTCGCGTTCGTGACACCAAAGGGGGGGAGAAGCCACTCAGTCATCACCTGTAATCCAGAGTGATGTAGAATAATAGCTGTGACTTTGCTGGTAACTGCGTAGCTAAGGGGCTATTACTGGATTGTGTTGTTGTTCCACATAGATGTCTAAAGATGAATGCTCTAACTGTAAGTCATCGGGAATAGGAGTGTCTGCTAAATGACTGAACTGCAGGTGTAAACGGACCAGACGGTAAACACGCAACACATTATGGCACACTAAAACTAAAGGTACTTACTAGAGCTCTTACATTTCCATCGCATGGATGTAGGTCACAGAGTAACCGAGTACCTGTGATCGGATGATAAAACATGGAATTAGACTGGAAATTAACAGCAAAGAAATATTGAATATCAGGTTTGAAATACAAAAACAAAATACACTTCTGGGCACATTTCGACACACCATATGCTTGTAAGGATCCTTTTTATTTGTGAAAGTGCAAAACAAAACAAAAAAGAACCGAAACAAAACACATAATATGTGACTTTGGATAATCCAAATGTATTATCCGAATGTACCGATCGTGACTCCGGACGGGTAACTAGCATCGCTAACCGATTACATTTAAATATAAACCCGCCAAACTCGGCACATACGGACACGTCAGCGGCCTCAAGTAGTCATGGTATCCAGGACGGAGCCCAGCAGGCCGAATAACCTTTTCGGACACGAGCGGCTGCCAGCTGAGAGGGACGACAATCCGGAGCGTTCGGTCCCCGCCTCGCGTTACCGCCACATGCACAGGACCATGACATCACCCAGATACCCTGGATGCTATTTTTCCAGTCTGGTATGTGTTATTTCTGTCACTACAAGCACCCACGTCTTCTAGTGCATCCCAAATGGCACCCCGATGCCTAGGTAGGGCACTATGTTGTGGAACCAATGGGGGGAAAGGGTACCAATTTGTTGGCGCAGACAGCTTGGTGGCATCTGCAAGTGGTGGCGTTTCCTCGTCGACCAAGCTAACGTCAAACGTTCACGGACCTCTGGGGGACGTTTCCCGCAGGACGAGCACAGCCAAGAACTGAAGCATTGACCACAAAGGCCCAAAATATATTTAAATAGGGTCCGTAACGAGAAGCACGGCGTGGCAGCTGCACCTGATTAGAGCAATGCATGTAAAACAAAATGTATTACACCCTGAGAACATGATCTTGTTAAATGCCAAATTAAGCTAGCATAGACTTTTCCACTAAATAACTGCAAAAACGGACAGAATGTCGTAGCTACATTACATGTATGACATATATACAGCTTTGGAAAAAAATAAGAGACCACTGCACGTTTTTCATTCTGTAAGGAAAATACTTTCATTCTGTGTGTTTTGAAATGATGTATCAATGTGTCATAATAAGCTATAAGCACAATCGTACAATTGTATGCTTGTGCCTTAAGAATGTATAGCCATATCATGAATGCATTATTAACAGCCAAAAGAAACTGCTTAAAGCATGAACAAAACAAGTAATGATATGTGGGGTAATAAAGCAGAGAGCGAACGAATAACAGGAAGCGCATAGGGGGTACAAGAAGGACCACGAGCCTACAGAAAGACGCATCCAGGTTCGAGAACACCAACTCCCAACAGGTAGAGGTCGCACAATCAGAGAGACTCAGTCCAGCCAATCAGAACACCACGCAACGTGAAGACCTACAAGAAGATTTGACCAATAGGCTCCCTTAAGGAGAACCTATAAATTTGAATGTATCTAAACAAAGCGCTCTCTCTTTCCCAGCTGTTCCCAGCCGAAACAAGAGCCGTGCACGTTCGATAGGGATATGATACTCCGGTTAATAAATACGTTGATAATTTCTAATTGGACAAAGTCGTCAGGGTAATTTATTTCTTAA